>JAVQJD010049032.1:0-21378 GCA_036023655.1 Nannoperca australis
AGGCATTTAAGAAAGAAAAGAATAAAACATAAAATAAGACATACACCACATACCCCTGTAGATAACAAGGGAAATGTGCTACATTAAGATGATGATGATAATGTGTAATGACTTAGCATTTGGTATAGATGGGTTTAGGTGCTTCAATTTAAAAACATGTTCCTATTTGATACCAAATCCACTAATAGAAGTGGTGGGTAGATTTGTCTATTTTTAGTGAGCATGTATTACAATTGTGTGTGTGTGTGTGTGTGTGTGTGTGTGTGCGCGCGCTCGGGGTGCTCTGCGGCTGCAGCAGCTCTGTCAAGGGACCACAGCAGTAACAGCAGGCTCATTTGCTGCATGATTATCGACGGGGTTGTTGCAAATAAGAGGAAAGGCCGCCTACATACACAGTCTCACACATACACATACACACTACACACAATGGCTCTTGTTTAAGCCAATTATGCAGGCCAGTAACCTGCCATATGGCTTCTGCTAGTTCAGAATCTGCATTTGTTGTGTGTGTGTGTGTGTGTGTGTGTGTGTGTGAAGGGTGTCATTATAACACAAAGTCAGATCAAGCCTGAGGCCACAGAGCAGATGTCAAAGAAAGAGAAATCTTAACCAGTACTAACAGTCCAGCACTGTCAAAGCCAATATCTGAGCAACGTGTTCAAGACGGATGAAATACATATTTAAATATCCATCAGTCCATGAGGTCATTATGTCTGATGATTTTCTATTTCATGATCCTTAATGTTGGTCAATCAGTGCAGAGGTATTTATCTATTGGATGGAAGTGGAGTGGGGATTTTGGCAGACAGAGAAGCTGTCGGACACACAACTACCCAGACACACTGATCAGCAGCTAGACCCGCTTTCAATCTAGGGTAACAATATCAGTGCCACCACCACAGTAATCCATTATGGATTAATGGATTGGAAAGTTCACATAGCGTTGCTGCAAAGTCACAGGGGGACACTGTTGCACTGTTGAGCTGAGGGATAATTCGGAAGTTGGGATTTGGGGATCTGTTGTCAGACCGATTTTGAGAATTGCAGATGCATCTCACATCTGTGCAAAAAAGAAAAGAATATGAAAATTCAAATAAAAGAAAACATGTTACTTAATCACTTCTTCAACAATGTCTTGTTAAAGTATTGATTGGTTAATTAAAAGTGTATGTTTCTAAATTTGATGTGAAATATCATGGGTTCAGTGCATTTGTTCTCAACTATGATGCTTTATCTCATTGTTTCATCAAACGGAATATATCCAAATCAAATGCATTACACAGCCATCCCTATCATAATAAAATTATGATGCATAATTTGTTATTTTGGGCTATTAAATACCACCATGTCCTCTGGGAACTGAAGAAAATCCATGAAATTCTTACAGATGATGGACTACCTTCTTTTCATTTCTTTTTTTTTGGGAGATCTTAAAGAGTAACGAGCCTCAGGCTTGAGAGGACCACTGAGAGAGGAGAAAATCCCCACACCTGCTCAAACCTAGTGTACACACACACACACACACAAAAAAAAAAGCATAGACATGCACATTGATATGCACCAAACTTAAAAAGACTGAGACCGCAGGCTCTTGTGTTTCTGCTTTGATGTGTGTAAAACAGAGTGGTGTGTGCATGCGTGTGTGCATGTGGTAGTCTTGTCTTTGATATAGTTGTATCAAGGTTGGATGTGCAAGTCCAAGATAATCTTTACATTTTAGATTCTATGACAGCTACAGCCACTGAAAAAGCACATGTCTGATTGAAGACTGATCATGTCTCGAGGTTAATGCTTCGTAGGCAATGAGCTGTTGCCACAGGGTGTTCTTAGATTTAGATTTCTCCATCACTTTGAGGAGACCGAATTCATCCTTCCATTATTCTATTCCATTATTTTAGAAATATAAAACATTCAAAGTCTTACCTTTTCACAAATCTAAAAAGCGAATTTGAATGCATATAATTTTTATTGCAATTTTCTCCTCCATAAAATCTCACAATGATACGAGAACAATGGGCCATAAGGATTTGGTACTCAAGTGTGAAGCAGTCTCTCTCTAGCCGTATTATTTTCCCACTCCTACCCAATTTGTTCCAATGTCAAACTCAGTCGTATCAATTTTCACACATAATGATCAGATCAGATATTTCTTTCCACCAGCAAGATGCATATTACATGTTATAGGCCAGGGTGTCAAATATTTAATGAAGTATTGTTATATGGTCATATTCATAAAATCACCTTATTATAGTTTTAATTGATATATTGTCAATATGACAGATAAATCAGATAGTAGTCATAGTATCACAAAATCTAAATGTGTTATGTTTATTAAGGCAAAAACAACAAGGCTGATCTGCTTTAAAGGATATTAAAATCTTTGCTTATCATGTTGCCATTCTCAATAAAATATTGCTTTTTTTTGGCCTCACTGTCTCCTCCTTTGTGTGCTGTAACATACTACCGCTTATCTGAGTCTGCTAGCTTCTTTACTACGTCAGTGTGTCTTTCGTCCAGTCTTATCTAGCTCAACATATTGTGCTGTTTCCGTATAAACAACCCACTGATTTGAAATCCATGAGTTCATGAGCTGTGAGGAACGGTACCTTGATGTTTTGTATAGTATAAGTATTGAATGCGTGCAACTTTTTAGTTCTCATTTCTTGTTCTTTGGCGCGTTGTGGAGAATCGGGTAACCCGAAAAGAGAACAAGTAGAAATCTTCTCATGTTTAACTTAAACTCAGGTTTTATTTTCAGGCAGCTAAACTTATCATTGCAGATGCTACAGCACAGACTGTGCTGTATGCTTCAGAGAAAGGTGAAACAAGTGACCTGGGTTACATTTGATGGGCCTAAGCTTGTTGGAATATTGTACTCAATATTTAATTAAGTCAATGCCCAAGACATATGAGTGTGCCTAGTTGTATCCTGGTTGATGCTGCACCATTATACAGTGACCCCGGTTTGAATAACACAACCACTATGACAACCTACAGATCTGGCAAGCAGCCCGACTCCCGACTGCACAACAAGGGAAATCAAGCAAGTGAATGTGTGTAGATGAAGCACTAGCTAAATTGTGACTCAACATAGCCCGACATGGGATCAGATGTCTGTGATTTTGGATGATGATGATTATGGGTCTTTATCGGAATCAGAGTATGGGCCAAAACGTATTTCCAGTATGCTGCCAAGAGGAATGCTAATGCGCCTTGCACACCTCCACTCCCTGCAGACTAAGGATGCCAAGGGGTGGAATAGACTGAACTGTTACTGAGACAGTAAATAATTCTCAAAATAACAACTCCAGCAGTCTGCCTGTTTTAAGGCCATTATGGTTATCCATCATACGAGACTGACTGTAACGTTTAACAGCGTTTGAAACCAGCAGTAATACATCACACGCAATACCACAATACAAAGAATCATACGGCCCAGCATCTGTCTAAATATATATATATGGAGCTAATATGCAGTGGATCTTTTTGAGAAACAGTCTGGTCCCTAGCCTGCATTACACTGTTAAAAATTTAAGCAAGACACAATCATGCCAGATACAGCCACGAAAACAGCACTACCTGTACCACCTCCCATGTTGTGGTCCTTGCACTGTTGGTGCTCTAGGCAAGATCCTGCAAGCAGGCACGTACCACTCATTGTGAGCTGTATTATTTATGAATGTGAGAAGTGAAATGCATGCAAGTCAAGGTGAAGATAATAAAAATAAAACTTGCTTATTCTATGCATGGCTGAAGTTGTTGAAGATAAATTTTAAGGTGAGTAATACGCAGCCTTGTGAAGATAGACTATTGGCTGAATCCAGTACAACAACGTAATGTGTGGCTTCCCACTCATCGCAGTTTTAGAAGCCAAAATGTTACATAACAAAGACAAGATATTCAGGAGGACACATAGTTCTGTCTTTATCAAACTTCTCTTAATCTTCTCTTAATTGTAAAGCTACAGTTGTGTCTTCATCCTTGTTATGATGGTATGAGTTTTCACTAGTAATGTAATAGGGTTGTGTTTGTGTCTGTATGTCTGTTTTTATACCTGATTGACAATTCTCCCCGTTGGGAAGTTTGTGCAGAGACCTGTTCAGAGGCCTGAATCTTTTCGTTATCTCACTTCACTAAACCTAACAACCACGCTAAGCGGTCACACGACGCTGGATGTCAAGCGTGGCAGCAAATGACCAATCGCAAACAGGACAGGTGTATGCAACGAAAGATATTTACCTTGCACTTCTGCAGGTCTTCCTTGTCAGGTAAAGTAAACTTCATCTGGTTGCCTAACCTGAAAAAAAAGTTTTATGTGTACATATACTATCATCAGCAATCATTTCTGGGTATGCTGCCCATGTGTTGCGATGTCCCACAGTACATCTCTGCTATATGCACTACATAGTTTTATGTGACTTTTCTTTGCTCAGTTTGGTATTTGTACCTCTTAGTTTTTTTGTTTTGTTGTCATCTGTTGTCTGCCATTTACTCTACATGTAGTCCTTTACTGACTGTTGACTTTATGTAGAGATATTATTTTTGCTGCCTCTTGTCTTTTTTTCTTTGGGTGTCATTGATTTTTTTCTATGTTTACTTGTGATTTATTCAGTTTTATTTCATTCAAAACACATCCCGTAGATCTATTCACTGGTCTCAGAGCAGCAGACTAAATCAATCACCGTCTATTGCTTTAATCCACGCAAACTGTGTGGTTGAAATGTAGACATTAATTTGCTTCTGCAAGCCTTTGGAATATTTGGTGGTCAGAACCTGAACAACAGAAGCTTCTGGTACAGAACAATAACAGAACAAACCTGTATTGTTCAGTGACAGCATGGCAAAGAGGTGCTTACTGGGAATAATTTCTCCTATTGTTGCGTTTCAGCTTCAGAAAGGAAAGGCCTGTGCATTACCTAACTGAAACATTCACTCTGTTTTGGGGTATTTAGAAGAGTTTTATAAAAAGAAAAAAATGCCATCACGTAAAGCCCCGCTGAGCAGCCTGAAAAAAGGCGCCTTGTGCCACAGTACTTTACTACTCCCCACCACCCTCCATTCGCTACATCTACCCCATTGGCGCTGGCTGCAATCAGTGGTGTAATTTTAGGTAGCTCTGGTATGGACATGTACCTGCCACTTTTCTAACAACCTAAAATTGTCCCTACCTCTAGCGAAGGCTCACTTGCTACCAAATGATGAGAGAATGCCTCTGTTGCAATCACCTCAGTGCCTATACTTCTATGTAAAGTAACCATAGTATATTTTTGATGAGTAATTCATTTTGTTCTGTGGCTTGTTAATGGTTAAAAAAAAAAGAAACATTTTACATGCAGATTTAAATCACTGTCTAAATCACTGAATTGTGAACAAAACTAGACCTCATTCTGTCTTGGCTAAGTATTCTTCTCATTCACTCAAGTAGCCTATATTTAATGAATGGCAGCCATACTTGTCTTACTCAGGGCTCAATTTACATCCAGAAGTAATCTTGGATGTTAGAAATTATTTATTAATTTATTCATTTAATATGATCGTTAGGTAATGACCGAACACAAATTTCAATTTTTCCAGCTCGGTGTTACCATGACTTAGTTCAAAAAGTAAAAAAATGGCTTTCCAGTGAGTCTTTACTTGTGATCTAATGGTTAACAGCAGTGTCATTTTTGGATATTCTGTATTTTCTGTGACTGTGATGCATTTATTTTCCAGTCTGATGGGAACCTAACTTAAAATCCACAGTAAAATGTTTGTTTGACTGCTTATGGGGTTGCGTTTTGATTATCTGCTTAAAAAGACCTGTGGCAATTGTGCTGCAGCAACATTCAGAACCAAAATAATGTGTTCAGTGTAATAGTATCTCAGTCACTTCATGTGTGGAATTTATCCAGCACTATGTCTTATTTATTTATTTACTTTGTGACACACGGACACCCCAGTAGATTTAGTTTATGCTGTGTCGGCTACAAACTGTGTCAGCAATTAGGGGGCAGCTACAGATTTCTGTTCATGATTTGTGCAACAATGAGCTCGTGAAGACCATTATTAACCAAATAGGGCCCAGATATTAAATTGTTGTTGTTTGAGAAGGCATTGTTGTCTTGGGCTTGTGGTTGCAATTGAAGTTTTTATTGATTCACGTATGATAAAGTGCTTCAGCCTGTGGTATCTTGTGCATCATGTTTGAGTAGGGGACTAATCAAAGAATCTAATATACTTTAAGATCTAATTCATCCCTTTCCGACAGTCTGAATTGAAATTGGTTAAAAGCAGTGGTTTCAACTCCAAAACCTGCACTTGAATGCTTTGTTCCCACCCTCTTATCAGTCTGACTGGCTTTAGTGACTTTTTTTTGGCTTAATCAAAGAGACATGCAGGCAAGTAAAAGGTTGAGCTTGTATTGCTTCTGTTGAACCCACACGCATATTGTCTCACATAGTCTGTGCAGCTGCAGAGCACAGGGCGACCTACAACTTTGCTTTCCGTTTCTTGTCCTAATTCAGCAGTTAAAAAGTAAAAGCTGGTTAGCAGATTATAAATAAGTAGCCGGTATCAGTGTGCGTTTGTTTGTAAGCACAGATTAGTCTACCTTAACATGTAACTCAGAAATTGTTAAGTATTGTTTGAGCACAATCTCTGCTGTATCAATACATCGATCAAAAACCCCCACTAAGAATCATGTAGTGATTGTCAATACATGTATCAACATCAGACACACAGGCAGTGAGAAGGTAAACAAATATGAACTGTGACATTATCTCATACTGTAGCAACACCCTGTAAGTTGTGAATGCATTGCAGCTTGTCAAATAAGTAACTAAGTATACCACGTGCAAGGAATACATATTTACAGTATATTATACAGCATGTTGCAGTGTCTGTACTGGCATCAGGGAGAGGTGGATGGAGACACGGAATGAAAATCAATCGGGAAGGGACACAGCAGACGTGAGCAGATAACATGAAATATTATCAGGTAGACCATCAGTGGTTTTTATCAACAGTTTATGACTGGCAATCTACTGTATGTCAAGGGAAAATAAAATGTCAATAATATAGTCCAATGACAAACATAAAATGATTCATTTTTAAAGTTATCTGTATTTACATTTCATTTATTCAAAATGTTACCTTTTTAGTGTGAAGGGTCTCCAGATTTTCATGCAATAACACTTTACCATAATTAAACCAAATTAATGTGCAATTATGCGAGAAAAGAGCGATCACAGTGTGAGGACAGAGAGATGTGTAACAGCACAGCGTCAGCCAAGACCCGAATACCCTGCATGTGGACTTTGTTTGCACCTTGGTAAAGTGAGCGGCCAAAATACTCACAGACCAAATTTCTGCTGCTGCCAATGATTTGAATGATTTGTCTTTGTCTACACACCTACGTGTCCAATCCACAACTTAAAGAGTGATGATGAAGTTGTAGAGAAAAACTCTCTGGGGTACAAATTGGAGTACCACCTTCCTTCATGAACACACATTCGCTCTCTCCTGCCTCACCTTTTTTCTCTCCTTAGTCCATCAGAGCCTGTCCTATTCTGAGCCGGAGAATATTTATATTGACCTGTTTTACGGCTCCCGCGATGCATCGCAGCTGTGAGCGGTCATGTGGCTCATTGATAATGAAAGAAAGGGGAAACAAAGGGGGAGAGGGGTGGAGAGAGTGATAGAGAAAGGGAGTGTGAGCATGGGACTCATGCATCTGTTTGATAATGACGACCCATTGGTTCAAAAGCGTGTGACACAATCTCAGTAGCAAGGGAAAACATTTGACATGCTCAGGACATTCTTTAGTTCCTGCCTGCTTCAATTAAGTTCCTGCTGTTTGTGGCTTTAGAGCCCGGGGCTCCACTAATCTGATGTGTGTCTGTGTGAGTGAGTGAATTAGTGTTTGTGTATCTCCCCGTGTGCATTTGTGTGTGTGTGTGTGTGTGCGTGCTTGTTTTTGTGTTTGCAAAGCCCTGCCTCTGATGTATTTGGGCCTTGCAGGTTTGTTAACTTGTTCTTTTAAAGTTGTCGACTTTCACTTACCTCCAAAACAAACTTCCAGTTCGTTTTGTTCCCTCTCGTCCGATCATTAAGTTCAGGAACAAGGTTTAAATTCTATAGCCACACTAGCTCTAATGCTTGTCAGACACCATAAAAATAGCTTGATAGATGAAATGCAGAGATCCAACTTTGCTGTTCTCCAGAGGAAAGTCTGTGTTGTTGCCTAAATCAAAGGCGTTTTGTTCATTAATTAGGACCTTGTGCACCTTGTTTGTTTATTTAACTGAGTAAGTTTTATTTAGCTAACATTTAGCTGAGCATATAGCATGTTAACAATCTTTGAACTGTCAGAGCAACAGATGGAGTGCCCAATTTTGCCATCTCTAAAGCCGCAGAGCCTCTAGAAAGTGTTTTTAAGAAGGTTGTATCGACAAAACCCCAGGATCCAACCCCTTCTCTACCCATATATTCATTATCTGCATAATATGTAGACAAGAAAAAAGAAAATGCACAAGGCCGTAAAAAAAAAGACTTAAGAGTGCATTAGTCAGACAAGATAAATGGAGCACTAATTCAGAAGAGTGAAAGTATGATGGTTTGTGAAAAGATTTAACACATTTTGGTAACAGTACAAGGGATTTTAACCCTTTGGACTGGTGTTACTGGGCTGCTCACCCCCACAGGTTGCAGCTCCATGTCCCTGTATTTAATTAGCAAATGTTGGGAGCTTATTGTATGTATTTTTTATTTCCTACCTGTAAAATTTTGCCCATCCCTTTACTTTGAAACAACCATGTTTACCGCTGCATTTTTGGAGCTAAACCTGCTCTCTGACCTTCCTGTGGAGGTCGATGATTTTGAAAAGGATATCCTTTTTCAATTGATACTGTAACACATCTGTCAAACCTGGAAAGTGCCATACCACCATGCACCCTCTACAATAGACGCAGCCCTTATCGGTGGCTGGGAATCTAGTCAGTGTATGTCATCGAGTCCTATATGACTTCTGCATATCCCAGTGTGTCCATTTGTCCGAGGCCCAATGGACCAGACAGTTTATCTCTCTCTGCTCAGCCGCTCCTCCTCCTGCCACTCTTCCCTCGCTTTTTTTCTAAAGCTTTCAGGGTCAGCTGACTAGACAGGCAATTAGGCCACCACTCTATCACCTACGGAGCACCGTGTGTATATATGTGTGTATGTGTGACCACTTGGGGCTGTACAAGGACACCAGGGGATAATATTTTCAGGCTTCTCTAGTCTTGTAATAGTGCAAATCTGAATTATAGCTATCTGTAAGCCTATAAGCATGTAGCTTTTTTTAACAACCAGAGGAGAGGAGAGGGACGAGGGGAGATGAAAAGCCTGATGGTGAAGATATTTAATATGGAGAATGCCTTTTTGATACTGTTGTATTGTGGTGGTTTATCAACACATATGCGCGCACACACACACACACACACACACACACACACGCACACTTCAACAGCAACACCAATATTTTCCCTCACATCCAGTATTCCACTCGTTTCTTCTCAACTCCATTCCTCAGCCACCAGCTCAGAAGAGCAAAGCTCATCTCATCTGTAAGTAAGGAGAAATAACAATAGCAGGGGCAGCAATGAGAATAGTACATTTTGAAAACGGATCACCTCCCTCCTTCTCTCTGAAACAAGTCATTCAGGCAAACAAACGAGGGAGAGGGAATATGATCCGTATATGAGAGGGAGGATTGATGGTGGGTATTGATAGAATTTACACTCCTGCTTGAATTGACAATTATCCGCTAGATGAAATTGGAATTGGGTTGTAGACGTGGTGGGGACCTTTTTTTTTTTTTTTTTTACAGCGAAACCCAGATGCAAATATTGGGATAATTTACATGAGCACTTGATACCCTCTCTGCCTCATATATTCAAGGATTTAATAGCCTACTTTCCTTGCAACTCTTTTAGAAAACAAAGGGAGAAAGGCATTGGCGGTGGGGGGGAAGAAAGGAAGAGGCAGATGCAGAATAGAGCTAGGAGCAAATTCAGCCCTTAATTTGCAAACCATAAGCAAATTATGGGTACACAATTTCTTCCCTCCTGCCAGTAGCTGGTGATGCAGTTTGTTTTGTCTGGCTTGCATTTCCTCCCTGCAATCCATAAGGTGGGCCAAGTACCAAAGCCACCTCTCTGACCTGGGGCAAAAACACACGGGGGGTAGGGATGCAGAAACAGAAAGGAGAGGAGGAAGAAAACGAGAATGACAAGAAAGCCATCCATGAGCACAGTTGTCAGTAGAAAATGGTACATCTTCTCAATACAGTACTGCGTGGAAAAAAAGTTTGGTATGTCAGGAGGAAACAAAGCTGTTCGCAGTTAAAATGAAGCTTTTTAAGATCAGAAGGATCTCCAAAACTGAAATATCCTAAGTAGGAAAAATCTGCAAATGGTACTCTACATTGAAAACAAAACAGAATCAAGACAAATAAATGGGCAGAGAAGAAAGATTGAGGGACAGGTAGATGGTTGAAATCTCAATAGCTTTCAACAGCACACAATAACATTAACATAACATTAAATCTCTTCTCTCTATCTTTTTTTCCCCTTCTGTACTATTTAATGCTGGAGAGCATCAGTACTTAGGAGAACATCACAGACACAAATACACACACACAGACACACACACACTCCACAGTCACCTGAGTGATTGTGAGGTAGGGAAGCCTCATTAATCAAGCCACGCCAATGAGGAGACAGAAACCATAGAAACAAGTTAAATAGGAAGTTGGTTCCTTCCCCTGGCTTTGTCAGAGAATTGCGTTTGTGACTATGATTGAGTGTGTTTGCCTGCATGCATGTTGGTGGAAAGTGAACTCCTTTTGAAAGACAGTCTCTGATGTATCAGCACTTACAAAGAAAGTAGCTGTCTTACCGTGCATCCCCTTGAAATAAATAGCATACTACAAATTAGCGTAGGGAAACTTTTAACCAGAGCAACCCAATTTTGGATGTATTAAGTGCATTTACAATGTTGTTATAGGCTCATGGACAGTTCTTTTTTCCCCCTAAAACATTATTGCTTTCATAGATATTGGATGGTTTAAAATATAGAGAAAAGGGAATTGTTTGGGAAAGAGAGCGAGATGACATGGGATTAGGGGGCGGGCTCAGACTGGAATCCAGGACTAGGAAAAGACATTCAAAAATATTTTCCTTTTTAATTTCCTGAAAGGTACAATAAGCAGCTACATTAACAGCCCTCACTGTGGGAGACCGTCTCTGTTGCGACACTTGTAATATACAGAACAGCTGTATTGTCAGACCAACACGTTCATCCTAAATATCATTAAACACATAACTTCTGATTTTACAATCCAACAGTGTTCTACACTCCCAGTATTTTAAGGAACTCAGGTCGTATTTTGTGAGAATTCAGGAAATGAGGCCCAAGTCAGGAGTAGATTCCCTTGTTTTGGAAGAACATGAAAATGGGAATAAAGGCTGAATATTTTATTATTCATGTATATTTTGTTCATAAGGAGCCACTGTAGCCACAATTTCATTAAGTGGAAAGTCATTTTATTTATCAATTTAGTCAAGGGTCTATGGACAAGGAATTGAGTAGCTCTTGTTCAGTAACTCCTGTAACCATGACTGAACAAAATTTCAGGAAATCTTTTTAACAGTTCATTTGAATCACTCATTCATTCCCTAGAACAATTTTAATGTGTTGGATACATGCATTGCGAGGGCTTGGAACTGGCCAACCAACCTTTTCACTTTCACTTGGGCATCTTTGTTCTTATCAAGGCAATATTTTATGTAGCTCAGAGCTGATGAGTGGAAAATTACTGATTTTATGTTTATTATGAAAATATAGTAGATCATATTAAACAGTCATCACCAAGTGGACAGCTTACGTAACATTGGATACTTTTACATGCCGATATTAACCTCTCATACGTTTTGATGGTGTTCCCAAGTTCCTTTTGACAATACAATACTTTTCTAGGTATTTTAATTACTCGAAACTACACTTTATTATAAAAATACAGTATAAGTACTGACAATGCAACACTAAAGTCTGTCCCACAAACAACCACTGTCCATACCCACTCTTAGCACTAAACTATTGTCTCTTATACTATACCAGCTGTATGCTATTTAAACCCACACTTGCACCTAGTTCACACCATACCTAGCCATTTTCAAAGGCAACATCATTTCCAACAACACTAGGGTGATGGGACACCTGATCCTCCTAACATTATATAGGAAAACATTTTTTTTTTGTAAATTTACATGTACTTTACGTGGATTTTAGAAGTTGTGAAAGAAAGAGGACAATACCACTTGTAAAGTCCTTCAAGGCCTGTGTCTCCTTCCCTTTCTACCTCAGCACTTATGGCACACACATATACAAATTCTCTCTCTTTCTCATACACTTTAAACAAGATCAGTTGTAATTTATACAGGGCCTGCCCTTGTATGATGAAAAGAGAGTCATATAGTATAAAAGTCACCCCAAAGCACACACATGCACACACAGACAATATAAAATGAAGTTTTCATGAACTTTTCCAAAATGTTATTGCTGGAAAAGGTGCATAATTAAAATGATTAAAGACACATCACTAAGTAATCTCTGTATGTGACTGTAATCACAGGAGTAATAAATCATAAGTTTAAAGTTTTCTTTGACATGGAGGGTGAAGGAAGGTGAAAACACACATTAGGTTAACAGGGTTACGTTGTGGAAGGGAGCACCCCATGTATTTTCAACTTTATTTTTATGTAAGATCACGTAGCAGTAGAAATATCAGTATATTTGCAACATCCTTATGCCAATTGATGGTAGAACAGCTATGCAGCTAGCCTGTCTGGCTACAGCAGCACTGGTAGCTGGGATGAAAACAATTTTCACTGTAGACTTGTTTTATTGTTGTGTTTTTGTTATTGTTAATATAGAGAGTATGTGTGCGTGTGTGACAACAGGGGACTTTCAGGAATCAAAAAATGAATCACAAACAAATAACCTGTTCTTGAATAAAAATCAAGTTCTCCACGTGTTATGTTATTTCATGAAAAAATGCATTGCCCTGTACCATAGAAAATAAAAAAGCATTGCCCTTTACTATATGATAAAATAAACTTTCACATTTACTTGTTGACCTAAATTTCTGCCAAAGTATTCATCTTGGGCTTCAGTGTTCATTAGCTCTACACATCGAGGCAACCATCTGTTAAGAAAACTTTCAGCTTGGCTATGGCATCAATTGACTAAGGCCAGGCCAATACGTCGTCTCTAAAGCTTCCTCCAAAAAGCTGTTGCTTTACTTATCCAGCTTCCTCAAGAGCCTCTGTAAAACCTCAAAATCTTTGGGCTCCTCACCATCTAATGAAACTGCAAGTCTTACTACTGTCACTATTTATTGCCATGGAATTTATTGCCTAGTTTTTTTTTCTCTCCTTAGTCTGAAATATCTGAACAGTCCAGGGGATGAGTGCAATCCTTTCCATTCAGCTTAACGTCCTCATGGTACATTGGACCAATCCAGTTATTGTCAGCAATTACAGGACTCTGGAGCTACAACCTTGTGGCCTTACTGCTAAAATGTATCTTGAGCAAAGTGTATGTGTAGTATACAGTCAAAAATAAATGTAAGTAATATTCTTAGTATAGGACCCAAACCAGCCATTTTACTTTTCCCAAGTATACCAATTCAGTTTTATTTATATAGCGCCATATCATAACAAAGTTATCTCAGGGCACTAGAGCAGGTCCAGATCGACTCTTTATATTTACGGAGACCCAACAATTCCCACCATGAGCAAGCACTAGGCGACAGTGGCAATGAAAAACCCCCTTTTAACAGGTAAAAATGTAAAGTAATAGTTGTGATAATGGTATTCTTTTTATAAATCTTCTAGGTCACTGTAGCCCAAACAAAGGAAAAATGGATGAGATACTAAGATATCTTGCTTATATAGGTTTATATGGTCAGCATATTTGTTCTGTTAGATGAACATTTGGATCTCTAAGTCAATTGGGAAAAAAGTGTTCTTTAAATATTCAGAATAATAGACTATTATTTAAAAAAAAGTTTTGATTTGATTGGACTTATGATCAAGGAACTTGTTTTATATATTTTTTTATAGTTCAGTACAAAATAGTCAATTATACGGCTTCATCACTAATAGATAATTATCTTATACAACTATTAATATGTAAAACATTTCTGTTTTATCTTTATCTAAAATGCCTGGTCTTTACCACTCTTGTGTTTATAATTCTCTGTATTCAAGTAAACTGAAAGGCGAGTATTGCTGGCCTTTAGAAAAAAATCTCTTTAGATGTCTATAATCCTCACAAACCCAAACAAAGAAAGGATGGATAGCACAATACTGTCACGTAGGCTTTATATTGACTTTGAAGAGGCTTAACACTTCCTGCTCTCTTGACGGTACACCATTTGGCACTCTCTTTTGTCAGCTATATTCATCTGAAGTGCTTACAGACAGGCCAGAGGTTTAGATAATATCACAAGGCCTCTATTTACTAATTTTTGCGATGAGCAAATGGAGTCTTTGGCTCTAAACTGTTTCCATAAATGGTTATTTGTCCACTTTTAACAAATGGGGTAGTAATCAGATAAATAGTTTTCAGTTACACAGTAAAGAACACATACTTTACAGGTTGTGTTGGGGTGAAAGCCCTTAAGTATTGTCCTTCACAGATTTTACAGAAGAGATGCTCTGCTGTTCATCTTCATACATCTACTCTAAAATAGTGTTCCTGACCAGAAACAAGGATCTAACAGTCACATAGCAGGAACAGAGTCCTCTGCTGTTGGTTGAAAGTACTACAGGGTACTGCAGACCATATCGTACAAGTTGTGACAATACAACAGGCATCCACACCACTGACACATAAAATATGCTGTATACTCCCTGACTCACAGCTAATTCTGGTGTGCTAAGTGGCAGAAAAGAACAATGAAAATTCTGTTTAATGCTAGATTTAGAGCTGGAAAAGAGCATTTTGACAAAATTGTAATTTCTAGTTGGTTTATATGATCAAAGAGAGAGACATTAGTTCCACTCTACCTTCACATTTAGATAAGGATAGTTGTTAGACATGGTGGGATTAAGTATAGGCAGATCCGGAATGAGCATTGATTTATCATAGAAAGGGTCGACAATCAATCTGTTGCCATTCAATTCAGACAGCTAAAGATAAAATAGGGTACAGGCAAATTTAAAGAATTGTTTCCATGTCATAGGGGTGAAACAAACCTCAACATCTCAAAGACTGGGAAGCTATGAGACAGGCAGAGCAAGACAGTAAAGCAGCAAGACAAGTTCCCACGGGTTTATTCTGTAAAACCAAGTTTTTTTTTTGACAATTTACAAGGGTTACATGAAATCCTTGAAAGATACAGCAAATGGAAAGTATGAATATCTTTGAATAGCAAACCTAATTGAGGACCACTGTATGCTTCTCTGCTGGTGATTCTGGCACCTTTCCTGGTCTCTGCTGACTCTGAGCAGAATGTAACTGCAGTAAAACAATTATTTCACTGTCCAGAACTCAACACTAAGTTTTTTCCCAAGGAGTACATGTGCTCCTGAATGGAAACAAAATAGGAGAACAGTTAAAAATGTTCAAGTAACATAGTTTATTAACAAAGTATTACTTGCATATTTATACTGCATGTTCATTCTCCTTTATGATGCAAAAACCACTGAAGGACTATGGAAGTGGAAGATTGAGAAAGTAAAAACACTCATCACAGAAAACTCTACTGTGATTGGCACATTGCAGCTTGTGGAATGTGGGTCTTGTAGTTTTTGAACTAGGGACGGACACTCAAGCACCACCAACACCACACTTTATGTAAAGGAGGAGGAGGCTGGTTAGAAGGAGCACATATTTGTGCAGTGGCACTGGCTAAATCTCCCATCTGTCCACTGCAGACGCATTATCCACCTGGATGAGTAACAAGTATACATTTGTGTATTAGTATAATATTATAACATCAAATAAAAAGTATAATTTCATGAAACAGTATTGTTAGTATAACAATTATATAATGATAGTATATTCAATATAATTTATATTTCATAGTGTACTATATTCTTATGGCCTTACACTAGTATAATATTATTTCCAGTGGGACAATACAGCAGTTTAAGAAATACATAAACAACATTTATCACTTTGGAAGGTTTTGTTCCTTTATGTCATCCCTATTGTTATCTGTCGTACCGGTTCAGCGGCAAAACCTTGACTAACAGTTGAACTGGTATTGAGGATCTCGAGGAGGAGGATGATGTGGGCTGGTGCATAATCAAAACGGGCCAACGACGCATCGCTCTAGCTCTTGTTTTTGTATAAAAGGCTGCTCAAGCGGCACAAAGAGCGACTGGCCCACAGAGATTTCTCCCGATGGCCCGTCTGACGACGTTTTAAACAATTAGCAGCGTGGGGGGATTATGGTTGGTTGTTAAATTTACTTGCACACTGTGCTTGTAAATAATTTTTCCGGTTCACACACATCTGTTTTTAGGGTCAAGTGCGAGTGAAATACTCGCAATGTGAAGACCTGCTGTCCCAACCTGTAACAACATAAGTTTGAGATTAACAAACATACATGAAATGATACACTGAAACTGAGCAGCTCACCAAAGTCGATATCCACTTCAGGGCCATCCTCAGGAGGATCAGCTGCCAGCAGGAGATCTTCCAGTTCACTGAAGGACGGAAACTTTCAGCGCTGTTGGATTATCTTTCTCTTGAATATGGTCAGCTAACTCTTTAGAATCTTGCCTGACACACCCTCTCCAAACATTAGAAAGAAATCCTGTTCAGACTGGGGTGGGGACTGGTGGGTGACAATTTCAGAATTTAAATAGAAAGTTAATAGGTGTTGTTTGTTTGAGAATGACTACAATGCTCATACACTGTCTAAAACCATTATGACAGATATTTACATCTATTTCACCTGGTGGTGATGTAATGTGAGAGTGAGGAAGAAAGGACTTCTCGGTCAACTTCCCTTGATTTAACTTAAAACTAGAGTGAAAGCACATGGGCTAAAAACAATTTAGCAAATTACCCACTCTTCCTTGTCATGTCAGCTGCCAGTACGTTCAACATGTTTCTTCTGATTTCATCCACAAAGGACTTGGTTTGATTGTGTTCGTTCATTGATTTCTCAACCAGGTTTCTTGGTAACAATGGATCACACCAACTTTAAAACATAACGCAAAACCATTCCGCATGTTGAGAAATACAGTTGAAATTAAACCACTCCCAAAATAAGGTAATGTCATTACTTTAACAATAGCATTCAACCCATGTATGAAATGGGTATCCTCTAAAAAGAGCTGATTCTTGACCATAACCATCATGAAATCAATTTCTGGCCCTCTGGTCAGTGGAGAAGGAGAGGGAGAGTAAAGGGCTTTAGAGAATGGGAGGATAAGAGGAGCAAGGTGGAGAAAGGGGATGAGAAGGGGAGAGAGAGGGACACAGGAAGAAATGGATGGGGTGCAGGACTGTGTGGCTGAGCAACATGAAAGTGAAAGTGGGCCACATCTGGGCTAAAGCTGGGGCAGCTTGCTATTAACGGAGCGCAACAGTGACGAGCAGGGGCTTTAAAGTGCGCTTCAATCTGCCGTCCCCTTCTCTGCCAACCTGCCCATACTGTTTTATTTGCTTTAATGACACCTTTGATTAGGTCTGTGTTAAGCAAGTCATTTTGTATGGATTATATTTCTAAAGTAAGCTTTCCTCATTACCATTTAACAACAGAGAATAATTTGGACGTGCCTCTTCATATCAAAATGTTATTTAATATTTTATAGTAAACACTCTTCCTAAGTTGATTTAAATTAAGACTTGCTACGCGTGCTTTTACTGTTATTTCACTTTACTACACATAGTGGCTTGCTACATTCTTCTGCCAAAAAGCCACATATCCTGTTGGTAGCTTTGCATTTTAAAATAGCTTTGAATTTTAAGACATTTTCAATTGGTTCCTTACCCCTGGCAATTGAGGCAGGGAAATACAAAGGCCTTCCTAAAGAGCACTGATTTGTGAGGATGAAGTTAATTTTGCATCGTGAAGAGTCTGTTTTTAATTTTAAAAACTCAATTAGAGTTTGTTGGTGCATTTTATGCCTCTTATTAAATATTGTGCCAGTAGAGCGATGACAAGAAAGAGATGCAACACATGTCTCTAGCCATACTTGTTGCGGTTCGTGGTCATTGTCCTAACCCTTAATGCCATGGGGATACCTCGAGTTTAAGAAGGTTTCTTTGTTTTGGAAACATTTGTAGAAAATGCATCTAAGTCAGTACACTATATCCTTCATATAATTTAAGACAGTTCTATTATGTAAATTGAACCTTTTGAAATGTTCAATTTGTGGATCTGTGTGTTATGATTTACCATGGGATCATTTTGTCTTTTCACAGATTTTTTAAATGGATACCAACTGAGTTTTCTCCTACCTTTTGTTGAAAGGCTTTTTGATGACACATTGTCATTGCCGGCTCTAGCCAAGGTGGTGCCTTAGGCAAGCTTGGAGAAGTTTTCAGGATTTAGTCTTGAGTGCTGATCTCAAGCTGAGTTTTTCCTGCAACATTTAATGTGTTCCTGTAAGGGATGTCATGGAGTGCAAATCTTGTAATAGGTTCACATAAGCCAGTTGAAATGGACAATAGAACAAAGTCCCTGCAGTTCATATTAGATTTTATTGGACAACGATGACCAATACAGGCATTAGGTACACCCAGACAGTCCAACAATGACTATTTCACATTTTTATTAATGACAAATAGAGCATATTTGAGTAGCTTCTCCACTTTTTATGAGTCACATTGTGCTTTGATGACTTATAGCTTGATATTCCTAGATAAACCTAGTTCTTATGTTCATTGTTGCCTTTGGAGTCAGGAAGTCTTTTTTTGTGTTGTATTTTTGTGGCTGCTTAACTGAAGGTAACTTCCAGATTTCACTCGTAACTCGTAACAGTTCCCCGCTGTGACAGCATTATACAGACCCCAAAAAATTTTTCCGGCACAGCAGAGAGGCTGAACAACAGCCTTTACTATTGTTTTGGGAGAAGGTTGAAAATGTATTCTGCCAGTTTCTAAAACTGGATAATTTCATTTTCATCAACATCACAGAGGATAGTTTCCGGCTGTGATCCCATTAAACAGTGAAAAGAATGACATTTTGGTAGCAAAGAGTAAGCACAATGACAGAAAGGTGAAATAGCGGCCTATCCAAAATGAATCAATGCATACTAATCCGTATTAGTATAGCTGTCTTTCTACACGTGATTATATTCATACCTGTATAAATTTGAAAACCCAAATTTGTGCTGTGAACAATATACAGTTAGCGATAATATTAAACAATGTTCTTGACTGTTACAGCAATTTTCTGCTCAACACGTATTGTGATGCATAGTATACATGCAGCATATGTGGCATAGTTTCAAAAATTGAGTTACTTATGTGATTCTGTTTGATATAAAAACACAGCCAGTTAGACTTCAGTTTCAGCACCTATCATAGCAAATAGCTGTTATGTAAGCTTTGCCAAGAGAAAGAAGGGATTTCTTTTATATTATAATTGAGTTGAAAGATGACAGAAGAGAAAGTGAGAAAGCTCCCAGCTGGAAAACTTTTGCACTATTACCACTTATAAAACGATTTTCTTATTTACACACACAGTGGCCATTTCTGAGCTAAAATGACATGTCGCCACCACAGAGAGCCTGAGCAACTTCTCAGTGGCACATTTGTTTTGAAAAAAAGGTGTTAGAGTTAAGCAGAGACAGTAGGGTAAGAGTAAGATCCAATTTTCAACAGTATACTTCAACAGACAGCTCATGTGAAATGTTCTGCAGCCTAGTTGGGCATTGGTTGGATTTCTGCAAGGTTTAACAAGTTATTTTTGGTCAGTAACATAATGTTGAGCACAGTAAATGCAATTGAATATAATCATTTGTATCATTTGTATCTTAAGCAATGCATTATAGTATCAGTGAATATATTAGTGAGGTTCATTTAGGCTCAAATGTTGAGGAATATACTGAATGAAATGGAATATAATAAGACAAAAAGGATAGACAGCACTGCACTTCACTTCCTCCCATATAGTAACCAGAACAGAACAGGGCAATCTGTTCTTCTGCACAAGCCACAGTGGGAGGCTTTAATTCTTTTTGCTGGCAGAAAGTGTAGGACAGCAATTCATCTCAAACATCTCAATAAATTGAGACGTTTAACACCTTCTGTCCATATTACAGAATGACTGAACATTTGTTGATATGTGATACTTGTATGAATGAAGACCTGCATCTGTTTTGACATCTAAACATCACGCTACATCATACAGTACCTGCTGATCTCTTGGCTTTCTCAGTGTTATGAATTAGAAAATGCCTGAGCAGTCACAGCGCCAGGATACTGTGGTGCTTTTCATATTCAATAGGATGGGCAGTGGAAAAATCCTAACTGCAGGGGGTTAGCGTGACAAATGACTCCAATACCGTGGTATGATAGGGAGTGTAAAACAGGGTTGTGTCAGGTTTGCATGTATAATAAAATGTATAGTATATTCCATGCTGTGCCTTACAGTTACGTAGTAGTTCTTCCAACTGAGCATGCACTGAGATTTCTCACTATAGGTTCTCTCTGTGTGGTGAGTTGTTTTAACGTAATCATGGGCTTTAGATCAGATAGTATTACACAACAGATGACTGCAATGGAGCTGAGAGATGATACAGAACAACAGGAGAGGGTTTTTAATGCTTCTCAGTCTACAAGTGCTGATAATAAAATGGCTTATCGTGTCTACTTCTGAGATGCACAATCTATTTTGTGGCACACTTGTTTGAAGACACAGTAGTTTATACATGCAGCACAGGAATCGGCTCCAGCAACAGCAAAAGCCATGCACTGCTCAAATGAGTTTTGGCCAAGAATGGCAGCAACATACTCACTGCAGGTGCACCATGTCAGCCTTACAGAAGACAGGTCGCCAACAAGATGTGTTCATATTTGTACCTGCCCTATTTAAATTGTCATTAAAACTTTATTTGTATGAATGTAGAATGGATAGACTATCTTTAGCACCACGCCTAATAAAAGCTGAGCGGATTTCTGACATCAAAGCTTATTTAGTACAAACAAAACATTTGAAAGGTAATGTATGAATGAGAAAAGTGTATTTTACAAAATAATATGGGCGAACCATATAGAATGGTAGAACATTATTAACTTTTTAAAATAGATATTTCATTTAATATTTTCCATACCAATCATTGTATTCATTATAATTTTTAAATACATAATTAATTAATGTGTGTGTGTGGG
>JAVQJD010049033.1:0-12171 GCA_036023655.1 Nannoperca australis
ACACATATATATATATACACATATACACATATATATATATACACATATACATACATACATATATACATATACATATATATACACATATATATATACACATATATATATATACACACATATATATACACACATATATATACACACATATATATATATACATATATAGATACATATATACACATATACATATATATACATATATAGATACATATATACACATATACATATATATACATATATATACATATATAGGTCCATATTTTATAAAATGCACAGTGCAAATATGAATGATTATGACTTCAATCTGGACTTTGATTTTGAGGTTTCGATTGTTGAAAGCGTCGTCCCAGCCTCTAATCTCCAGCAGAGTCTGGATTGCTCCCATTCAGCTGTCCCATCACAGAGACGGCTCACTGCTCCACTGAAGCCACTCCACATTGTTTCTATGGTCCCTGCCCTCTTTAGCCTCCTTCTCTCCTGTCCTTTCTCCACTCTGTCTTACGGTAGATGAGATTCACAGCATGCGCAGAGGGACAGTCATGCATCTCATGCGTCATAACCGATTACATTTGAGCTTTGAAAGACGTTTCTGGATACGTTTAACAAGAAGATAATTGTGCTCTCTAGTTAGTCTGACTTGAACACAGATCTTGTCACTTAGATACATTTTTGTTTATCTTTATAAAATCCCTCACAGAATCAGATGAAGCTTTTTAAGATATAGATGCGCTTCAATTTAAGGTCTTTGCGAGTTTTATAATTATATGAATACTGATTAAAAAATTAAAAACAAACAAAAAATGCATTTTCTGCATTTTAATGTCTATAGAACCCGATCAGAGTGATCGTGTGTGGTGGGGCATCTGTTTATAGATTGATAAATCCTCTTTTTGTGGATTTCTAAAAAACATTGCGGACTTGCTTTTCTATTCTGCTTATCTATTTAAAATTGAGTTTTTCCTTGACACCGTCGCCTAGTGCTCATGGAGGGACTGTTGGTTCTATTTAAATATCTAGTCGGTCTAGACCTGTTCTATACAAAAAAGTGCCCTGAGATAACTTTGTTATGATATGAAGCTATATAAATAAACTGAATTGAAATTGAATTGAATGTTTGGAAAGAGGACAAAGAAAAAATGACAAGAAGAAAGATCAGTTTACCACCTACTTAATCACTATATTCAAACCTAAGGAGATTTCTTCCCCTTGGATGACACTGCATTTTAGCAAACAAATGAATAGACATGCAGTGTGACAGAAGGAAACACCACTTAGAGGTTTAAATTGCATTCTGTAGCCCATGTAAAATTATTCATTTGAATTAGTATATTACAGCAATAAAGTGAATCTGGAAAAATACATTAACTCTAAAAGCAGCATACGACTATAGTACCTTAAGGAACAGCTTTCCTTTGATAATGTTTGGTGATTAAAGGGTGAGGCAGAGATATATAATGTGTGCACCACTCACTCCCTATTCATTTACCAGCGAGTAGTGGTGCAGTAAGAGGATATTACTGAATTATGTCATCAGCAATCTCCACAGCTTTGAGAGAAAATTGGTTTGATATGATAACTTCTTATCTGCTGATATCGAACATGTAGGGTATACTATGTGGAGTTCACTCTCCCAATGTGGTGAAGTAAAATGTTATAGATTATTAAATGGAGTTTAGCTGGGCACAGCCCAAAAAGTAAGATGGAGCCTTCCTGTGGGCCAGCCACCTGCATGGATAGGCATTGGGGTTAGATGTGTTGCAAACCTTGATGCAGAGGAATGCTTTAGGGACATGTCACCTCTCTGGGAAAAGGGAGGGGGAGCGGTACCAGCTAGATATAGTTGGGCTCACCTCTACACGTAGCTCTGGGTCTGGAACCAAACTCCTGAAGAGGGGCTGGACTTTTCCTGAGTTGCCTAGGATGAGAGGCACTGGGCGGGTGTGAGAATACTCACTAGCCACTGGCTGAGTGCTGCTATGTAGGAGTTTTCCCCGGGTAACGAGGGGGTCGCCTGGATGCGACTGAAAGTTGCTGAGAGGAAGGATCTGACTGTTGTTTGTGCTTATGCACCAAACAGCAGTTTGGGGTACCCGGCCTTCTTTGAGTTGCTGGGTGGAAGTGATACCAACTGGGGACTCCATTGTTCTACTGGGTTGCCTACCCTAAACTCCACAGAGAGAGTGTCTTCCTCCTGACCACCTTAATTATTTAAGTAAACAGAAGAGGAGTTAAACTACCACTGTAGCAGTACAACAAAATAGGAGAATTAAATTCTGGAACATCAGATCTTAAGCTGTTCTAGTAAACAATCTAATATTTGATTATCATATTAATTTATTCTGTCTTACTGAAACCTGGCTGTGTCATAAATGTGTTAGCCTAAATGAATCCACTCCCAGCCACATTAATACTTACATTCCTCGAGGCACAGGCCAAGGAGGTGGAGATGGCTGGAGTCAGCCGTCTTCAACTTAAGCCTACTGATCAAACCTAAACCTAAACTAAACTCGTTCGAAAGCCTTCTTCTTAGTTTTTCACACCCAACCTGGAAAACACTACAGTTAATTATATTTGTTATAGTGTATTCCTATAGATCTCAGTAGTAATGACTTCATGAGCTTCTTTAATGATAAAATTCTATTAGAGACAAAATTCAGCACCTCCTGCCCTCAGCCAATACTGACTTATCTTCAAACACAGGAATCTCAGAAATAACTGTAAAACCTGATATACACAGACTGCTTTTCTCCCATCAACTTGAATCAACTAACTGTAATGGTTTCTTCATCTAAGCCTCCCAAACATCCTACCAGATTTGTCAGCAAGTCTTGCAACAAGCACTTTACCAGGGCAGTTCTCTGTATTGTGTATTGTAGGTGGAGTGAAGAGACAATGTGGTGCTATCCTTGGTTGTCTCAATTATAAACCAAACACTGAAGAGTCTATTTGGCTTCACGCGCTACTGTGAAGATGTAGAAAATACATATTTTCTTTTTCTGTGATGAGTTTCTGAGAGTGGTCAGAATGTTCTGTTTAAGTGACACCTACAGATTTACATTTATAAAACACTGTCTACCCTAAAGCTATATTGTTGATGTTGGAAATATGTTGACATGGTGTAAAAATGTGAATTTGATCCCATCAAGATCTTGGTTTATTGTGGCCCAAAATGATGGAACCAAAGTGTGATTGTAAATATCGTAAATATGTAAAAGTTTCCGTAATGTTTAAAAATTGCAAGGTCACAGCAAAAACATTTAGATTGTTTAAAGAATCCAGTCAGAACTATGTCTAATAGTCCAATAAGAGTAAAAAAAAAAGTTGTGTTTCAGAGTAGAACGTTTTATTTTGGTAGTAAATGTGAGTAGTTTGAGTCTCTGTTATATTCAGTAGTCTGTACGCAAATAGATAGATCAGGAAGATTAGGGTTTTTGAGGGACTTTTTGCAGTGAATTCAGCTTATCAGGTAGTTTATCCTTCCAGATATTACATTGTTCAAGGGTGTTTTTTCTTGCCATTGTTGCCTAGTGCTTGCTCATGGTAGGAATGTTGGATCTTTGTAAATATAAGTGATGGTCTTGACCTGCTCTGTACGAAAAAGTGCAACAAGCACTTTACCAGGGCAGTTCTCTGTATTGTGTACTGTAGGTGGAGTGAAGAGACAATGTGGTGCTATTCTTGGTCATTTCAATTTTAAACAGAATGTAAGTGGACAATTTTGAAATAAGTTATTGGCTATTACATGATTGTAACCTTCACCTCTTTGTTGGGTTAAGATGAGCTACAGCTGTGACCTTCACATTCCTGGATTGGCAGAAAAATCTCCATTTATACTAAAATCTAATCAAAAATATTTTTACTAAATATAATATATTTCCCATGTATTATTTTCCCATGCTTCAGTCAGTTGGTCTCTGTGAATATTTAGCATCCTGTTTGGTAATCTGCTCTGAGCCAATCGGCTCAGTGGGATCCAGCTGGGTGGTCCACTGTCTCACCGAGGCACAGACAGACAGGGATGTTGGCTTTCTGGTGCCCGGCTTCTTGGATCGGCCGAGGGGAATCAAATAATAAATCACTGAGGGCTGGTTTTCATTTACAGGGATGTTGAGTAACAGTTTAGAATGACTTAATGATACAAAATAATCAAAGATATGAGATAGAGAAACAATTAAATAAAACAAGTATATAAGTACAGTTTGTAAAAGATACAAGATACAACAAAACCCCAATTCGGTTAAAACAGGTACACACAGAAGCTGAATGTTTTTTGATCATGGATTGAAATCTACTAACGGATACCAGAGTATTAATTTTACATTTACATTTATACACATCCAGTGGTACAGAAAAGTGTATCATGAGCCTTACAGCATTATATATGGCCACCAGAGAACAGGGGCCTCAGGCGGGTTTTACACAAATCCAAGTTAACCCAGATATTACAATCACATATTTGAAAGTGCTAGCCAAAGTCAAAAACATATACCAAAATAACTTTCAGTTTAAATATTAATAGATTTTGTAGTTCAACTTCCAGACACCATGTACCTTACAAACCTATGAGTAAAAGGTTGATGTTGTGGTTGATAGAATGATGCTGGTAGAGAATATGGACAACTGCCTCAAATGGCATTTCATGGATATTTACACATAATTCTAATTGTTAGTGCCCGCAGTAATAAAATGTATTGGTGGCAGTAAAAATAGAGTCATTCAGGCAGAATTGATTCTTCACATAAACACATCCCTCTGAATGCCACCTTAAGCAGTATGATAGCCAGATGTTCTCATTTTCTTTTGCCAAAACTTCATTATAATCACCTCCAAATGTTAAATTGCATGTACTTAAAGCTTGTAATGTATTGACTAGAGTCAACATATCCTACACTCTGGCTGAAAACTGCAAACTATGTCTTGACATTCATGCAGTCCCTTCCCCCTCCCTCTTGTTCTATGAAGTGGTCAATGTGTTCGAGTGCTTTCACTTCCATACATCCTGCTCTTCATTTGTACAGCTGGCAACTTGCTGGAGCAATTCAACTAAATTGCTTTGCCCAGGCAGGAGACTGGGGATGTGGGTGAAGTGCTTTAACAATCAACATACAGCCTATCTGGTGCTTACGGATGTTTGCATGTGTGTGTCTGTGAAGCTGGAGTAGAGAAATCTTTGTAAAAACAGCCATTAAAGTCATAGGTAGAATATGACCAGGTAATTTCAAGTGGCAGGCCCTTAACCAGTCAAAACTGGTTAGATCTATGATCTGATCAGGTAACACAGGGCTGGTGCTGCTAATAAGGTGTTTATTCAGAGTGCTTATGGTTCCTGATGCTCGCTCTTTATTTCACCTATGCATGCCTACACGCAAGACACTTTGAAAAAATCTTCCACCTAAGGCTTGGACACTTCCCTAAACTTACACCTACCTTTATTTTATCTCTGCTATAAAACACTTTTCACAAGTCACAAAGGAAAGCAGTATAGGAATGAACTTGTTTTCCCCAGCATATCAGCAACTAAAAACTAAATCATCTAATCATTGACATGCAGAAGGACTTCACCCTTTGTATGACTTTACAATAAAAACAAAAACTGAGAATAAACTTTTGTGGTTCATTTTTGGTTTGTTTTTCTTGTTTTGTCATCTTATTGTCTATCTTATATTTCTCAAGAGAATTGACATGAATGGATTGGAACATACCCTGGAAATAAAGTTGTAATTAAACAGTCAGGGGAAAAAACATCTTGACACTTGACATGCCTCAGGTCATACAAAGAGGGGAAGGCTGGGATCTCCCCCAGCCTTCCCCTCTTTGTATGACCAATGCTTTATCTTTGTATCCTGGATGAATAGCAATTTAAGTCCATTTTATTTGTCTAGCACAATTTCACAAATTTGCCTTAATGGGTTTTACAATGTTTATAGCATACAACACCCTCTGTCCATAGATCCTCAACTTGGATCAGGAAAAACGTTTATAAAGCAGAAGAGGAGGTAGTAAGAAAGGAAGAGGCAGACAGACAGACAGACAGACAGAGAGAGAGAGAGAGTTTTTTGAAACACCTTTATTTACAGTTCTTCAAACTTTACAAAAAACGTGTTACTGTCATGGTTTGGTCAGTTCTGTCCATCTTCTCCATGTCCTGTTTTTTCCTCCTCCCCTGTGTTTCTGTCTCCTCTGTGTTGTGTGTCTAAGCCTGGGTGGAGCTTGAGAAGCACCTCCTCGCCGGTGAGCAGGGCAGCTGATTTCTATCATCCATCAACCTGTGCAGCTCATCCCTCCAGTCTTCGCCAGATCGTCCGTTTACCCGTGTGGTAATGATCCGTGGCTCACTCGTGTGTTCTAGTCTTCCCTTGTGTTACATCGATCTCACGACTTCTCTCCCTGTGCTTCAGGAAACCTGTTCCCCGGTCTCTTCTCCCTGGATCTGCACCGCTCACCTGGCAACCATCTGGCTCTGCTTCACCCAGGCCTCAGTGACTGTGTTCCCCTATTGTCTGTCCATAAATAAACCTTGTGTTTTCATCTCACCTAGCTGTGTGCGTTCCGCTCTGTGGGTCCCCCCTTCAGTGAACCTTAACAGAACGATCTGGCCAACATGGACCCCGCGGAATGGGAACCGGCAGGACGGGATCTCCAGCAAGCCGTTTCCACCCAAGGTGCTCTCCTCGGACAACACAAGCAGGTCTTATGGACCTTGCTGGACCAGAACCAAGCGATGGGAACACAACTCGCTCAGCTAACCAGCCAAATCTCGACTCTCGTCGCCCAGCTCTCTGCTCCAGCCACCGCTGCTCCTCTGTTGTCGTCTGCCGCTCCGGCATTTTCACCACCGGGACCTCAAGCACCGCTCTCCGGCCATGTTGATGCTCCTGTCATGTCAATCGAGCCTTTCATCGGGGAGCTGGATAAATGGCGTGGATTTTTTCTCCAGTGCTCCCTGGTGTTCCAGCAACGACCCCTGGCCTTCTCTTCGGACCTATCTAAGGTACATTATGTAATTGGTCTGTTACGGGGCCGTGCGTTGTCTTGGGCGGAAGCTGGCTTCCTCACTCTCTTTTGATGCGTTTGTAAGCCGTCTGAGATCTGTGTTTGATCACCCCGATTTCGGTGGGAACGCCAGTAACCGCTTGTTGTGTCTCCGACAGGGTGGCAGGAGTGTGGCGGACTATTCAGTGGAATTCTGGACGCTAGCCGCTGATGCAGGCTGGAACGAGGAGTCGCTTTGGGGAAACTTTGCCGGCGGCCTGACTGCCAGACAAAGGACAACCCTGCCTGACCCCCCTCTGCACACTAAAAAGTGCACTAAGACCCCCATTAATTTTCAGTACACTCCCAATGTCACAGTACAGAACCTGGATCTTGGCTATGAAACCTGGGATGAACCCAAAGGCGGCTAAGGTCTGCCACAGGTACTGGTGTTCTTCAGCTCCTGCAGATCCCCTTTCTTGGACAACAGGGTGATGACTGCTCTCCTGCAGCTCATGGGCAGCCGCCCCGTCTCTAAGCTGTCCGTGACCACCTCCAACAGATCTTCACCCAGCACGGACCAGAAGGCTTTGTAGAAGTTCACAGGGAGTCCGTTGAGCCCAGGAGCCTTGCCGTTCTGCAGACTCATCAAGGCGGCATGCAGCTCATCCAGAGACAGCCGAGCCTCCAGTCTGGTGTTGGCTGCAGCGTCAACTTGCGGGAGCCCAGCGTGGAAAAGCCGACTCAGATCTGGACTGTCTGTAAAATCACTTGTATACAGATCTTCGTAAAAAACTGCTGCAAAGTTCCGGATCTCAGAAGATCCAAAGTTGGATGCGATCCCTTTAGATTGGAGGGACTCCAAAAACCTTTGATCTCCTGTAGAATCTACTAAAGCCTGCAGTTCTACCACTTCAGTTTCTAGGTCTTTCACAGACCTGGTTGTGTCCCTGGTGACATTGCGAGTGTACTGTTGACACAACTGTTTGATTTGACATTTCCCAAAATCCCACCACTGCTGAACAGTTAAAATCTGTCTTACACTGTCTGTGAGCACTCCAGAAAAGAGACAGAGCAGCTCTATAAACCTTATCTTGTATCAGGTTATTGTTGAAGTGCCAATATGCACTATTCACACAAACATAACATTTTTAAATCATGTTCCATAACTTCAGTCGGTTTCACTGATCACTGTCTTGTTTGTTCTGTTCGCATAAAAAAATTTAAAACAGTACAGACGATCCAGCTTGTCCATGGATACCACCTGATCTCTCACATGACTCGCTTGGCTTCGTGTTAAAACACCTCCACACACCAGCCAGCTCATGTGCTTCAGTTAACTGTCTAAAGTTGTGAGATTAAGCAGGATGAGGTTCCTGGTGATTCCTGTCCAGCTCTGGATTTTCAGTAGAGTCAAAGTAACCACAGAGGAAGAGAAACTCCTCACTGCTGCAGCTCTGAAGAGTGGTACATAGAACATCCAGCACAGATAGTCTATGCACCCTGGTGGTGGGTACATTGATATTAATAAAAAAGTTTTTTGCCTTCATACTGAGTGGTTACTTTCAACAGGCAGCCCTCAATAACCTACTCCACCTCACATGAGGAGGGCAAGAACCTTTTTGAAAAAACAATCCCCACTCCCCCACTACGACTGGACTCCTGACTCAGAATCATGTCTCCAGTCCACTCACTTCTCCACTGAACGCCAGTCTCTGGGCTGCTGTGTGTTTCCTGGATCATTAAAACATCTAACTACTTCATCTGGACCAGTGTGAAAAGGTAGGCTCTCTTAACGTCCGTCCCTGCCCTGTTTACATTTAAAGTTCCCACTCTGAAGTCACACATGGAAAAAGAAGAAATCAAGACCGATGCATGTAGAGGAAACCACAGCAGGAGGAGAAACACAAGAGGAAAGGACTGTTCAGACATCATCATCATCTACAATCTGTGCTTTGGCTTTAACAATCAGTTTCTTTAGCCTGTAGATTTCTTGATTAGTGAGCCCTTCATCCCCGAGGTGGAGAAACCGAACAAAGTTCCTGGCCTAGAGACTCCGCAACAACCCCGGCAGCTGCATCCGCCACGGTGGGAACACCGCTGGAGCCGACGGCCGCACCAACTGCCGCAGAGGAACCGCTCCCCGGGCAGGAGCAAATCAAGTGCCCCTCCGCCCCACAACCAAAACACTTCATGTTCTCTGACGTGGCAAAAACCATGTAGTTAAAACCTTCCACCTTAAAGCTGAACGACAGGTTGAGTTCGGCCGTGTTGTCCTTTAACACCATGAACACCTGTCGTCTGTAGGACACGGCATGTTTGAGCAGCAGTGATTTACAGCCCAGAGGAACCATTTTGACTTGGGACACTATCTGCCTTTACCACGACAGCTCCTTCACCAACACACCGTTCTTAATAAACGGCGGAGCGTTGGAGATGACTACTCCCTTCTCCACCACTTCACCAACCTTAGCCACACTCTCCAGGAAGATAACCACTGCACCATTCATGCGGGAAGCAGACTTCACAATCCCGCAGCCCACCACCTCTCCTACCGCTAAACTGGCCTCCTCCACAGAGCAGCTGCCCACCGGCACCAGCTTGATCGCATGTCGGCGTGTCAGCTTCTCAAACTCCAAGCTGATGCCCAGCTAACCCGGTAACTAACCTGGTAACCCCGCCACCACAAACCCCCCCACTACCCCTGAACAATAGCAGCAGGTGTGGAACACAAACAGCAGAGGGTTAGACAGATACAGTGGTTTTCAGAAAGTTTACAGTATTCTCGTTGGCAGGAAAAAATGTGGACTATAAGTACTCTACTTAAAAGAAAAAAAGCAGCTAACTGAAGGTTATGGTGAAAAGATGAGTTTTAAGTTTGGATTTAAAGGTCTCTGACACACTGTCTAATGTCAGCAGGGAGGTTATTCCAGAGAAAAGGGTCACGATAGGAAAAGGCCCTGCAGCCAGCTGACTTCTTTTTAAATTTGGGGACAAACAGGAGGGCAGTATTGTGAGAGGATGCGATTTAATGTTGAGAGAGATCAGACATTTATGAAGGGAAGCAAAAAATTGGTGTAATATCTTCCGATTTTCTGGTTTTAGTTAAGATTCTCGCTGCAGCAGTATGCACCATTCAAAGTCTTGTACTAGCATGTGGCAAGCCTGACAAGACATTACAAGAATCAAGTCTGAATTAAACAAAAAGGTGTGAATTAGGGTCTCTGCATCAGCCAAAGACAGAAAATACCTAATTCTAGATATGTTGCATAAGTGAGAAAAAAGCAATTTGTGATTTTTTTAATGGGCTGATCAATAGAGAGAGTAGGATCAAGCATAACACCAAGAGACTTAATTGTCGACCTTTAAAAAAAAATCACACATTTCAGGGTCATGTGATGGCAGCAAGATGAGCACGTTGATGAACAAAAGAACGTTTTGGCTAGAGCTCTGTGCAAGTCAGTTCTAATTATTTGTTTATCCTGACAACATCTGTGCGTTGGACTTCACTTTTGGTATGAACATTTTGTCCCTGGAAAACTTTTGGCCAGTCTTTTCATAAAATGGGAAAAGGCCAAAGGAATATAGACAAAAACAATATTCCATCTGAGCCTGGTGAGTGTATATGAGATGGCAACCAGACCGAATTTGATTGGACTTGAAGCCCTTAATTTGATGACTGCAAATTTGATGAGACATCTTGTTATCGATCATGGTTCTATGCACTTTATGTAAAGCTCTTATTTGGAAGTCGCTTTGGATAAAAGCGTCTGCTAAATGCCTAAATGTAATGTAAATGTAATGTAATGTTAAAAGCTCAGTCCTTTGGTCGAGCATTCTGTGGAGCCCCAGACTGCTAGCAAGCACCTAGATTAAGCAGAGGCTAAGATACTAGAAGTTGAAAACTCCGCCACAGCACAAGATCCAATAATTCTCGAACTGGAAAAGCAGGCCAGTGCTCTAACGGAGAGTTTGGATATGGCAGAGAACTACAGCAGGTGCCTGAATATTTTGCTCATTGGCTTAGTAAAAAGGCACAGAGACAGGACAGCCAGTGGACTTTCTTTTGAATCGTGGCTGCCCTGCTTCCTCAAGATAATTACAAAAGCTGTGCACATAAAACTGGAAAAGGGTGCACCGCTTGCTGCCACTGAAACAACACACAAATAAGGTTTGGTCACTGCTGCTGGGATTTCAAACATTCTGGGACAAGCAGAGGGTGATGAAAGCGGCACCCCATGCCAGTCATGTGAATTTTCATTGACGGTAATGAAGAAACAAAGGGCATATGATGCCAGCTATTCTACAGGTGTCCCATGGAGGCTCCAAGAGAACGTTCGTCAACCGGAGTAGGTATGCAACTACCTCGACTGCCTGTCTGGATGATTATTCTCCCGGATCATGGACCAAATGCACAGGTTGTCTCATTTTAAGATTTTATTTTGTTACTGACAATCCTGGTTGTCATGCCGATTTAACCTGTCTACTAGTCTAATATTGACAACATTCTGAACATTCTATTACCAAATTTACCATATGCAGACACTCCCATGGGGAGGACTTCTATAGGTTTCTGCAAATGTTTTATTTCTACTAATTGTTAGTATGTAAAAATGTTTTTCTACATATGGTTATGTACCATAGGTAGCATCACCTCTGACTCCCCTATTTTTCGTCTATTCTCTTTCTAAGGAAAGGGCATTGTCAAGAGGCTGGAGACTTCAACCATCTCTTCTCAGATATGTTAATTCCATTTCCTACTTTATTTTAGAATTCAAGATGTGTTATTCAATTAAATTATATCTACAGACGGTCCTTTGATCCTCAGAGACCTCAGACTTGAGTCTCCCAACAGATGCAGAAGCTCCCCCCCCAAAAAAAGACCACTTGCTGACAATGTTTAACCACTTATTTGAAAATGGGATTCTACCACAACCACTTAAGACTAGAAGGGTAACTGCCCTGACAGTCTTTTAGGCCTATTGCTCTACTTAACTCTGAGTTGAAAATTGCTCTCCAAAATACTAGCAATGCATTTGAAAAAAGTTTGACCTTACATTATTGACTCTATTGCACCTCTAAAAAAGAAAATGATAAAGCAGAGGAGGATAGCTCCATGGTACAACCCACAAACTCGCATTTTAAAACAAACATCGCGAAAACTTGAAAGGAAATGGCGTTCCACCAAACTGGAAGAAT
>JAVQJD010049034.1:0-15433 GCA_036023655.1 Nannoperca australis
TTCCACACTTTTGCTTTCAAACCCTAAAGCTTTGCTTGTGAATCTAAAATTTTTGGGTTTAAAAGCAAAAGTGTGGAAAGTTTCTCTCTCAAACCACTTTTTTGACTGCTTTAAAAAGAAACAAAATTCCATCCTTAGAGCAGCAGTTCTGCTTCTCTCTGCCGCTGTTTGCTCACACAGAACCGGGCTGGGTCCCGTTTATCTGACGTCATGTTAGTCTGGCAGAGGTCCAACTTTAGCATTAAAAAAAGGTGCCCTCCAGAATAATGCGTCCCCTGTTTGTATTTCTTTACGGGCATTTAAGGATCAAATGATGTTACCTGCTCATAGTTTGGCCTGTGAATTTGCAACAATGTGAATTTCACACAAGTAACAATCATCCAAGATAAAATAAAAGATGATGCAAATCTCGGCAGGTCCAAAGTCTAAAAACACTGATTTAAACAGCCAAAAACCAAAAACAGTTGGCAGCATTACAAACTGAACCTGGATCTGTGTTGTGTTGGGCAAATATTTGCAGGACAAACATTTTTTAAATTGTACTTCTTTTTGAAAAATCCTCAAAGAAAGTTTGTCCAGGTGAAAATACCTCTCAACAGGTATGCACAGAATGAAGTTATGAATGAAAAAACTTAAAACACTAAAAGCAGTGGCAGCGACTGTTTTCTTTTGGTTGTTTTGACAGAATGGAACAGAAAATAACTCGTTTAAGAGTCATTTCTGAAGAAGAAAATGACGAAGACGAAGAAGATTGGAACAGGAGAATAAGCCCAAGGAAAAAAATGAGAGTCAGATATATTGAACATCATGATGATGATGAGGAGGAGGAGGAAGAGGAAGAAGAAGAGGAGGAGAATGAGCAGCCAGGCCCATTCACTCAGAACACCCACAACCAGAGAACACAAGGAAATAGTGAGTCTTTTGAGCCATGTGATACATTAAACATCCATTTTTCTTTTTTTTCAAATGATGTTTGTGTGTTTTAGACAACATATTTCACAATGAAAATTCAAAAACCAGACAGCCATACCAAAATCTAGGACTCTTGCCTGTAACCTGTGGAAACAAAAAGGGCTTCCTGGATGTAGAGAAGCTGCGCTTGGGTAAACAGAAACTAATGCTTGTTCATTTTACTTAATAATTCATAAAGAAGCAAACCCATCTTTTCTTATCTCCTTATTCTTTCGTCCCTTTCCCTTTTTGTTTCTAATCCGTGTCGCTCTGTCTAGGTGAGAAGTGCATCAAGTGTGAGGGCTGCTGGTTTTCTGGCCCTGCCTTTGAAGACTTAGGGGGGAAAGGCTCCTGTAAAAAATGGAAAGCCAGTATTTTCCATGAAAATAAACCTCTGCAGTTTTGGTTTGAGGTAAGATTTCTTTATTTCCTTTATGCAGAATGTACTTTTTTTAAATCAAGAAAATCAAAATAAACACAAAATAAACTGCTCACTGTTACCACAGCAAGGTTCCTTAACCACTAAGGGATTTAAAAGGAGAGGAAATAAGACAACAAAGGTAACTGAATGTCAGAAAACAATGTGATACTGATTCTATAAAACAAATTCATGTAACTTTGACAGTGATGATGAGTCTTATATTTTCTTTTCTTTATTTGCCCTGCAAAAGAAAATGCTGTCATCCAATCGTGCATCAGAAAGCCCCACTAAAGGTTTGTATGCACTTTCTTGTAACTGACACTTGAACCATAAATTGGATCAAACAACAATAAACAGAGCGCATGCCCAGTAATATTTTTAATATAAGTAATATTATTGTTTTGACATTTATTCAATGTTTACAAATATCAGGTAATAATTAACAATGAATTAAAGTGTACATATTATTATATCCCTGTCAAAGAGTCAGAAATGCAGTCTGCAGAAGATGACGTTTCAGATGAAGACTCACTTCCAGGCAGTGAAGAACTGCCAGTGGAGACAGGGGAGGGAGAGGAAGAGAGGTTAGGGGCTGAAATCGGAGGAGAGGTTGTAGACTCAGGAGTTGATCAGAGTGAAGAAGTGGAAGATGAAATGGAAAAGGGAGAAAAGGAAGATGAGGTCATGCCTGCTGTTGCTGATAACGACAAAGACAACAGTGTTTCCGAAGGTGACGTTTCCCACAGGAAACTACTGAAATAAATGTTAGCATGGTAGTCTACTATATGTTTCTTTGTCGATGTATGAATTTCACTCTTCTTCTTTCAGATAGGGAGTCAGAATGGATCATTTCAGCATCTGCGAAAATACGAGAAAATGCATTGCAGAAAAAAGTAAAAGTTGTCATTAAAAGGCTTCCAGAGGTAAGATGGAGAGAATCAATGGAGTTGTTTCCCTTTTAATGTGTCTGACTCCTCTGTAATATGTCTCAAAACACAGCAGAAGCTTTAGCCATGCTAGTGGCATGGCTAAAGGGATGGCATTTTTGGTCTGATGTTGGTCACTGCACCACTTCATGGTCCCCAGCGGATGAATCATAACATTGGTGATCCCCTAACTCTTCCTCTAGCAACACTGTGACGTTCACATTTATGGTTTGTGTGAAATGTCTCAGCAACTATTGGATAGATTGCCATGGAACTTACACACATTAATGTCCCCCACAGTATGAACTGACATTCCCATGAGTGTTTAGTGTTAATTAGCAAATGTCATCATGCTAACATGCTAAACTAAGATGATGATGTCTTAGAAATGCATGTTATAACATTGTGGGCATGTTAGCATGCAGAAGTTAGCATTTATCTCAACTGTTCTGTCCAAGTAGGCTACAGTTAAGGAGTTTCGGAGCATCGAAATAGATTTTTCATTACAATGCTGTTATGTTTCTCCCAAAATATACTTTTGATGGTATAATAACTTCTCTGATAAGGTACAATGTCAAAAAGTCAGATTCTGGTCTTTACTCTGTTTTGACCAAATATGTAGATGTTGCATTTTGCCATTGTAGAGCATTATTTATTGTTTCAAGTTGAACCAGATGTTAAATAAGAATAAGAATAAAACTGCATACCACTACATACTGTAACGTGTCATCAAGTCATCTTATGGAGGCTTTTCATTAACTATTATACTCTTCATAGTGTGCTCTGTTGGTGATGATATCCCTGCGTACCATTGAATACTGCTCTGGTGATTCTTTATGTGCTCCAGTTTCAGGCAAAGAGGGATTGTCAGTCCGATGGCATGGCACATACAGTAGTAGGTTTGTAAATATGATTGTCCTACTTAAGCAAACAAAATGTATTATTGTGTGCACAGTTTTATTAATTTGTGGGGTGATGCTCATACGATATCCTTTACTGCCCTCATCGACTGCGTATTGATCCCATTTTAATCTGTGTGTCAGTATGTACTTAGTGTTTAAATATGTTGACAGACCAATGTCAAGTAAGCTAATTCCACAGTATTATTTTACTTTGTAATTCAATTGATTCTGTTCTGTAACCTGAGTTTCATTTGTGAACAGACAGTTGGTGTAAGCCATTGGACAAGGATGTGCAAAATAAAGAGGAGAGAGAACACAAAGGTTCGGCAACGGATGACCCCTCATCCATCACAGCATCCACTTACATTGATCCCTCACAGATGTCACACCAAACCATCGGTAGAGGTATAGAGGAAGAACATGTAGAGGAGTTCACACAAAGTAGTGAAAGAAAGGAAGATGGACAGAGAGAAATCAATACTGAAACAGGAAATTATCCAGCACCTCTAACTGCACCAGTTACCTCGTCACTAGACATCAGATCAACCAGAAATCTCACCACCAACCTCAGTTCCCCCCCTGTGCTTCTGACAGGTTTAATCGGCGACATGAAAGGTAAGCATCATATGACAATTTAACAGTTCCTAACAGTTACTGGTAAGATGGTTTATAACGTTTCAATGATTTGTTTGAATATTTGTATTTGACATTATGACCTCTGTAAAGAGGAGAGAGAAGAAACAGGGCATAGTGGAGAGGAGGAGGAAGAAGAAGGGCCTGAAACGCAAAGACGATGGATTAAAGGTTTTGAAGACGAGCATCTTGACAACATGTCAAGATCTGAAGCCGGTGGTCAACCTCTACGAACTGGGAATACCAGAGATGCCACCTCAAACACATCACCCATGCAGAGAGGTATTAAGGAAGAAGGCATACAGGCGATGAGTAAGTTGCTCAGAAACCATAAGAGATGTAATTGCAATGTAATTTACTCTGTTTGTTTCTAATTGCTTTTGCAAAGTACATTTCAAATTTAAATACATGTGATTTCCACTCACTGTACAGGTGGTGGCCTTCCTACTAAACCCCAGAGTATATATTTGTACTCAACCCCAGGTGAGTATAAATATGAAAACAGGGATGCCACCACCTCTGGTCATGATGTAGCAGGATTGCAGGTGATGGAGTCAGAGAAAGGGTAAGGTCTATCAATTGCATAATTTGGAGAAACACAGATTTATTTATTTGCATGCAAGGCCATAAAAGACTTTTCCTTCCACAGGGTTGCCCAAATAACCCAAGTATCAGACAGCACGCCATCCTCTAGACCCTCCTCCAGCTCTGATCTGGATACAATGGACCTTTTTCAGCTGAGAAGAGAGAAGATAAAAATGCAACTAAAAGTCTTGAAGTTACAGGAAGAATACTACACTCAGAAAATGAAGCAAATGAGGGGGACTGGTTTCACTGGAACCTGATTGTAAAGCTGACGATCGTAATAGGACAACACAATAACTCAGGGATGTTCACTGGTTACCTACTAAAAATACCAAAAATGACAGTTAGTTAAATTGTGGTCAAAAACACTGGTCAACTTCATCATCATCATTTCCATCTGTGTCTGGCTCTCCCACCGTGGAGGGCAGAGGGATTTACTTTCTACAAACTGCATGGCCACATTTTAAACAACTTTGGCACTGACAACACGTTTGACCCACAACATGTTGTCGAGCAACCCCATCATGTCTTGCTTGAACACCATCTCCTAGCAACCAGGGACGGCCCTAGCCATTCCGGTGCCCTAGGCGAGATTAGTCAGGGATTTTGGCCCTAGACGACCGCCTAGTTCGCCCGTGCCAAGAGCGGGCTCAGCTAGCAAGCCGCATTACACTGCCAGGCCAGGTTTGTCATGCTATCAGATTATGGATTCCAAAGTGTAGGTCTCAACTAAAGGTTAGATCAAATAAATGGGTTAGGACAGCTGTGGAGTTTTCCTCAGACATGGTAATCTTTGCTTTCTTAAAAGTGAGAGCAAAACTGTGCCCCCCCCCCCCCTCAACCCAACCGGTCGAGGCAGATGACCGCCCACCTAGAGCCTGGTTCTGCTCGAGGTTTCTACCTGTTAAAAGGGAGTTTTTCTTGCCGTTGTTGCCTAGTGCTGCTCATGGTGGGAACGTTGGGTCTTTGTGTGTGTGGAAGTTGGTCTCGACCGGCTCCATGTGATTGAGTGCCCTGAGATAACTTTGTCATGATATAATGCAATATACAATAATGTATATTAGGTTCTTCCTAAACCTGCTGTTTCCATGTGCACTGCATGCCTGCACCTATGAAAATACCAAATGTGCTTTGCCACTCCTTCTGTACACCTAACTCTGCATTGTGCCTGCATTTTTATTTGTAATATTTGCACCCTATGAACCAGGAAGCCATGTAGTTCTACACAAGTACATACTAAAATGACCTGACATTTATATTTTACTTAAGCTTATGCACTCACTATGAAGTTTCCTTGATTGTCATAGATCTGTACTTCCCCGTTGGCCATGCCAAAGAGGAGAATCTTGCTATCTGGCGACCATGCCACATGAGCAAGCTGATTTCCCTTTAGCTCCTTTCCCCAAATCCGGTTTCCTACAGAAAGAAAATGCATTTATCCTGCTGCACATGTCCGTACTCATTCCCCTAGCATGTGAACAAAGCAATCCTTGTCAAAGGAGCCTTAGTGATTTTATGCTAAATCTGGCTTGAAAAATATTATGATTCATCGCCAATTACATCATGAATTCGGTTTTTACCATCTACAGATCCAACAATGACAGCTCCATCTTCATACACAATGCAGATCTTCTGACCATCAGCGTTCCAACTCATGCTCCTCACCACAGACTTGTTACGGTTGTTGATCATCTCCTCGTACCACGTACCTTCGGAAGGGGCAAAGATGTACTATAAACTATAAAAGCCAAGTTTACGACAACTTGTATTTTTAGTTGGATGGCAGTAAACACCTTTGTAGAGCATCCATACAATGATGAGTCCATTCTGGTCACTGGTTGTCAGCTTTTCATACTGTTCATTCCACGTGACCACTTGTACTGCACCTGCAAGTGTGGAAACCATGAAGTGTCAGGTAAATTTCCTTTGGCTCCCTTCAGGTCCTGGCACCACCGGACTGTTTATATATGTTCATTTTGTGGACACTGCGTGTTTCTAACATAGTAAGATGATAACAGGTTTGGCAACTACTGAATATAACTTACCACTGTGTCCCTCCAGAGTCTGGTTCATTGACAGATTACTGGGTGCAGCAAGACCTTTAAGTTTGGCATCATCTGTTGACAAAGCAGTAATAGAGTAAAAGAGGGTTGCGAGGCTCAACATTGTTGAGGCTCGCAACCTGATCTCTTTTTTCAAGCAATAGGAATAGTTAAAAATTGGAACAGGAGTTTGCAGGCAAATACCAGCACAGAGCACATGGCACACAATAGCAGTGGGTCTGTCCAACTGAAAGGGTGGACAAGTTGGTACCATTTCTACTTACAGTGACTGGACACTGAGGCACCAGAACAAAGCTAAAAAGCTTATGAAAGTTTCAGAAGGTTTCTTACACAACGTAAGTTTAAAAAACCCTCAGATCTCAATCACATGGCTATTACATAACGGCTTTGACTGTGAATGATAAAGTTTAACACAAAGCTGGATGCATGGAGCATTATTAATAAAAATCTAAGAAAATTACAGTTTTTGCAACATCTTTGTTTTCTACTCTGGAGCAAAATAACAGCAATAAATAAATGCATAACATTAAAATGTGAGCAAGAACAGACAGTGTACTGACGCAGAACCCCTGAAACCAGGCCCAGCCAACATCAGTGTATTTACACGTCCTTTTGGCCTTGGGCTAGACTGATTTATATATTATTATTAACACCATAGCATCATCTCACCAATCTTAAAAACTAGAAAGAGGCTCTAAGCACCCAAAAAGATTTTAGACTAGTGACAGGAGTGACAGTTATCAAGTTATTTCAGGTGGAATATGTTTGTTTTTTTAATCCAGCATATCCCATTTATACTGTAGACCACTTCACAGGTCAATCAACTCTGCATTATGTATTGTATGTGTTTAAGAATGTGTAATTTTCTTTATAATGACTCAGGTTTTAATTTTCATGCAACAAGCTGTTCACTTGTGGCTTTACCATCTAAGGCCCTGAGGCCAGGGGTAACTAGAAAACAGCCAGGAAATCATTCAGAGCGTACCCAGACTGTGCAGGCTGTTAGTTCAATCCCCTGGACGTACCTGTCTGAGTTTCGAGCTTGAGCACTCTGAGAAGACCATCGTCTCCTCCACAGGCAATGAAGCCTTGATCTTTGTTCCAGGAGACACATTTTAGATGGATATTGTTGGGGATAGCAATCTATAAAACACGGAAAATTGAGGCCACATTGTTAACCAACACTGTATGTTTTAGCTGGCGTATTGATAGGTGGTTAGTTAGAGCACAAAAGGCTGTTAGGCACTAACCTTCTTGCTGAGATAGATAAACATGGTGGTGGTGATAACGTTACAGCCCTCTACCAAACCGAAATTAATTGCTTTCCACGTAGTTATAGTATTTTAAATAACAATACACTAACCGAACGTGATTTAGCAAACTAGACAACTAACGCGAGCTAACTTTTAACACAGCTACATCGCGAGGCCTCGATATGATAAATGTGACGTTAATTAGCCGTTAGCTTTGCTAGTTACCTGCCTTACGCGACAGTTACATAATACCAAAGACGGATAACTTTAAATGTAGCCTCACCAATTACAAGGCTGACTGTGGTTATAGCGTTATCAATTTCGCTATAACGTTATCAATTTCTTTGGAAAAACTGTTCAAATTCGACGTTTCGTTGCTTGTATTGGAAGACTGCAGTACTACTAGCAGTACGCTTTAGCTTCTCTCCGTCTCCCGTGGTAACCGTAAACCGGAAGAGTTGGGTTTGGGGGTCTTTCTGGTAATTGTAGTTTTTCAGGTTCTCTTTTGAATAATCATCACTTCCGTCTCGTTGGCTCCCTCACTAAATGAACCACACTACAACACATAAAAAGAATGTCTATAATAATAATAATAATAATAATTATACATTTAATTATGTTGGCCAATGCAATACAATATCAAAAAGTGAGTCATGTGAAGATATCAAAGTCACTCTTGGATTTATTTGTTCCGAGGTGCTAAAAGTCCATATCGTATTGGTAACTCTAGTGTAACACACAACACAAGAGTATTCATTGTTTACGAATATTTATTTTCCATGTGCAACTACGTCCAATAAAAATATACAGGCAAGTTGTTTTCAATCACAAAAGCACCAAAATATAGTCAGTTTACACAAAGACCCCTGCACCACAAATACTCACTTCACTTTGTTTCACATGTCATGACTATGACAAAGTAGAAAATACAGTATACGTGTGTATTGTACAGTGAAATGCTGTTTATAACTGGTTACAAAAACTCTTAGATCAAAATCTCATGGTTTCAAAACCTAGTGCATCGGACATAGTCTTGAATAGCCAGGACTGCTACCAGAAAGTCTTGGTCCAAGACTTGCCAAGTGTGCAGAGTAATGATGTGGTCCAATCACCCTTGAACTCCCTTAACTCTTTTTCTTTTCCCACCAAGACAACCTGCCTGTTAAACAAAAACAATATTTACCAATCAATGTTGTGCAATAAAGTTGTTGAAATATTTCAGGTATCAAAGAAAAGGATTATATTCATTCATTGTGAACACCAGTGTGTTTCACCAATGTTATTGGCCAATTGGATGAGGCTTTATTTTGGTCTTGAGAAGAGTAACAACAATGCTCTCGTTGTATAAGAGATTAGTTGCTGTGTTATGGTTATAGAGGGAGGCTTTGTGTTTTACCAAGATCACAAGAATACTGACCAAGAAATGCTCTTGAAGCAGTGAATACACAATAAGGATGTGGTATAACACTTTTTCAACCAAAAAACATTCATTATAAAGTGAACTTTGAACATGTTGAACAAAGTCTCATATATTTTTTTTTTTGTTTTTTTTTTTGCACTTCCATCTATTTTATAACTTCCCTAATTATTTTACATAGTTTGAGTTTCAACACAGCGGCTTACACTGTTAAGAGGAAACGTAACCTAGCTTTTCTTGCAAAAGTACAAGTATGTAAACATTTACACAAGTTATACCTGACTTTACTGTCAGATGTATTAACAGACAGTGTTATGAATGCAAAATTCAGGATTATAATAAACAACAATAATGCTAACAGTATACTGAATGATAAATCAATACCATGCAGACCATCTTAGACATTTTTACTGAAACATTAAGAGATTTTGAGGGTTACAGATAAATTCAGCTGGTCAAAAAAGATTTAATACATTGCTAGTCCTGGTCGTGTTTTCTGAAATTTTCATCAGTGTTCTTAATACTGCTGTTGGCCCTCGATCAGGGTCATTTTGTCTGAAAGTTCGTCAAGTGCATAGACAGTCAAGGAAATAGAATTTAAAACATGTAGATGTAATGTTTACCAGTTCATCATGACCCCTCTACAAGTCATCAAACTCAAACTAAAGAGTGTGTCATTAAAAGTGTAGCAGCTGCCCAGGCAAATGCAAATGTCTAACATTTTTGGGGGCACGCTATGTAAAGCAGATATTTGTCTCACACAATAATCACATTTTTAAAACCGTACATCAAATTCAAAGTGTGAATCTTTCTACACCTTCCAAGCAAAAAGGATATGTTTTCTGCTCAGTTCCTGAATGGTTGACTGTACTTTTTTCTGGAACACAATCTGAGCTTCACACATGCAGGCATCTTGAGTTATTTCACCTCTCATTTCCTCTAAAAGAAGGGGGAAAAAATTGAGAAGGTTAATGCATGTGAGTGGTGTTTTACCATGTTTAGTGTAGCTCCTTTGTAATACTCCATTTGGCTACTTAGTAAAAATAGCAACACAGTCCATCTTATTGTTCCTCTTTGTGGATCAACGGCCAACATCTTTTGAAACTCCCAAAGAGTCGAGGTCAATGTTCTATATGAGAATGTTTTAGAGCTGACAAGACCAGACAAAAGTTATGTTGTCTTTTAAATGAAAACATAAGCATAAAGTATATTGATTCAATAATTAATCAGGTACAATCATGATTTTCTTTTGTGAGTGAATTTTGAAAATATGTTAAAATTGTCGCAATCACTTCAGTTAGTTAATCACAACCTAGGAGTGTTCAGTAACTAAGTACATGTGGGGATACCTTTAAAGAGAACACATGTTAATAAGTGTTTCAGCAGTATATTCACATATACATATACCATATATACCAATACAATACCAACACATTGAAAAAGACAACAAACAATTTGTCAGTTACAACCCATTTGTTTTGGCCCTTTACTCGGACCAAAGTTCTTGGTGGGCTCACACTACAACATCCATTGCCCTAGCAGTCTCTCATTCCTCAAGCCAGGAGTGCAGCACACGTTTATGTCCTGCAAACTGTGCTGTAAATGGCTGCCTCAGTGGTAGTATTGCTTGTTGTTGGACACAGTAGCTTTGGTTATGGAGGTCAACTGCAAATGCAAAAAGACAGATGTGAAAGGTATGATAACTGTTCAAATCAAAGTTAAGTCATTGCCCTAAATCTATAGACATAGGCAAAGCCCCCTATCAGTGCCATAGTCTTGACTAAACTCTGACCTGGAGCAGGGCACTGAAATTTACATGTGTGAGGATAGACAATTAGTAAGAACTTTATCGTCTCTATGTAGGCTGATTTTATCAATATAGTCTGCATTGATAAAATGCCAGCGTTTTGTGTAAGTTAACAAGGTCACCGACCTGTGGTCCAAGTATTCAGGTGACAATCCTTAAACTTGGTTGAGAAATGGTCAACTAGGATTGGATTGTGTTTCTTTCCCCTAATGACTTATCTTTACCTTTTTAGTAATGTTAAACTTTTTTTAGCAGATCTATCACAAAGTATTCAAACTATAGATATAGCTATAGTAATCAAGGGTTAAATCTAGGCTAAACTATAAATCAGTTCTTACACCTAAGGTGTCACTGAAAGGACAGCTACGTATGACACCATGACAAAGAAACATACAATAGATCCACTTTTAGGGAGCACAGCCCAACACATGCGCAATTTGGGACAATGGAGACTCTTCCTGTAGTTAATAGCAAACACTAACCTTGATCTGGTTAGGTACAGAGTCAACTGAACTGTGTGAATCATGGCACACTCTGTGACACATGCTATCATTCTTTGACAACTGTCAAAGGAGGGAGGAATTTACTGTTTCTCTACTGCTGGGCTGTCATGTTATACCAAGGCTGGTGCAGCCAGTTTTGAAGCCATGCCATCACTTATGGCTGTAGCAAAATCTCAGGCAAGGTAGTTTAGCTATTTGACCTGGAAAGATATGTGCTAAATTTACAGCATGGTGTATGCCCTGGTCTCACAGCAGCACCGTGAAGCCAGGGCATCTATCGGGGAGAGGTCTAAGAGAGGGACCGCCGTATGAAATTCTTTCTCTCTAGGTCTACATTAGTGTTTCCAGATGCAGAATAAAAGTGGATGCCGTAGTGTCGGAGTTTACAGTCAGACCAGCCTCTATACAAAAGGCTGGGCTCACCCTGATTTGCAGACCACACAAATGCAAATTTCAGTTCTACTATAGACCATTGAAGAGGGCATTGCCTGGATGAAATATGACATAATATAGAGAAAATCTATATTAGATTGTGAATTTTAGTTAATAACAGATAGCATTTGGAAAACTAGCATCTTACCTTAAATCATCTTGCATAGATGGTTTGAGAATGATTCTTGTCAAGTCAAACACACGGTCCAACCCATCTTTGACAAAGCCTCTTCAAGTTTCATAGGGAAAGTTTTCAGGGAGTCCTTGGCCAGCTGTTGAATCTTGGTCACTCATAATTCCTTTAGGGACTCATGAAAACCATGTCCATGTAGGTCACATTTTTCAGAAAGTTAGTGCCAGTCTGCTAAATTCAATCCGAGCTCAACACTAATTGTACAAAACAGCTCACAAGGCAATGATATGATAGAGAGGGTTGGATGACAAATTCCTGATGCTTGAACTGATTCAAAATATTGACTCTTGAAAGGTTTCAATCCACAGACAACATTATGTATGTTGAAAAAAAAACTCAGATCCTTACGTGAGCATGTTTTCTGGTCTGCATTCAACACATATCCCACTCGACACTTGCAGTTGTATGAGACACCATTGTTGATACAAACATGCTGGCAGTTGTGTCCCTGAGCACATGCATCTGAACCTGTAAAGAGACACTCCCACATTTAACTTAGACCAATCTAAATAATTCAAGGTCAAGGACCTCTTGGTTATCATTACCTTAATATTCATGCAATCCCTTCTCAAAAACATTACAATATGTATATGTGTCTAGCAATACAAGTGCCTCAGATTCGCTTGTTGCAGAAGTTGTTGGAGCTACTATGGAATAACCCAAAACATCTTGAGGTACTGCAACGATATTTACTGGAAAGGAAGAACTTTCTTACGTGAGCATGTTTTCTGATCCATGTTCAATACGTATCCCACCCGACACTTGCAGATGTACGAGTTCCCATTGTTGACACAGATGTGCTGGCAGTCATGTCCCTGGGCACATGCATCCAAACCTGAACCTAAAAGGAAAAGCTCATACCTCGGTGACTTAGAATTGTGACATCAAAAACAATCACTTGACTTTTTGTGGAACCTTTGGTCACAGTTCCCTTTAAAAGAAGTGGATGCCTCAGCCATGTGACCAGAGTTGATATGTTTCCACAAGACAAACTGCTTCACCAGTTCCTACTCTCCAGTAGGAGCTTTTGGTACTCTGATGAACCACACTTTGAAGATCTGAATTAAGTGTTTTGTGGACTATCTGAGGTGCTGGATCACACCACAGGCACCAAATATGAATATTGAAACAAATCATTTGCTTACGTGAGCATGTTTTCCAGTCTGCATTCAATACATATCCCACACGACACTTGCAGATATATGATTCATCACTGTTGAAACAAATGTGCTGGCAATCATGTCCCTGGGCACATGCGTCCGATCCTGAAAAGAAAACACTACCAGTTCTGACTTAGCCTAACACTACCAGCCAAAAGCTATTGACTCATTGAGAACCGACCAAATTTCCTTTAAACAGGAGGATCATGAAATCTATGGTCATGTACTCCATTTCTCTCAGTGCATCAGGAGCTTGTTCACAGTTAGCCAATGATTCCCAAACCATAACCTAACCTAAAAGAGGTGAAATTACCTGAGTCTGACCAAGTATAAAGTGGCTTACCCTTTTACAGCTGTTAAGCGCCAATCAGCCCATAAATATACATATATATGTTTACAGTTTCACTGCAGAAAATAACATAGTGAGACTCTAAAGGAATCTAATACACTGTATCGAAGAATCATATCTTTAAGAAAGGTTCAAGTTCTTACGTGAGCATGTTTTCTGATCTGCATTTAACACATATCCCATTTGACATTTGCAGACAAACGAGTCATCAGTGTTGGCACAAATATGCTGGCAGTCGTGTCCCTGGGCACATATATTTGAACCTGAAAAGAAAACACTTCCACATCTGACAGGCTCAATTTACATCAATCAAAGAGGCCTTAACATGATGGGTAATTATGCACGGTCTCTGAAGAAAACCTGAGACACTCCATCAAATCAAAAAAAATGTCCAGGTTCTTACGTGAGCATGTTTTCTTGTCGGGATTCAAAATATATCCCACTTGGCACTTGCAGATATACGAGCCATCGCTGTTTATACAAATGTGCTGGCAATCATGTCCATGGGCACATGGATCAGAACCTGAAAAGAGACCACATGTGATTCAACATCTTATGACATCATTTAAGCAGGGCTTGGACTTTTGGAGCCTCTATCCGGCAATTGTTCCTTTTACAATTGATGCTACGGTCTGTCTCGCAAGTGTCCGACTTATTCAGCCTGACACAAATATCCTGGTAGTCGCGTCCCTGGGCACGGGTATCCAATTCTGAAAAGAGACACTTCACAAGTAACTGATTTCTAATTACATCTGTCAAGGATGGACAAGGATTTAATGGGCCACCAATCCCATTCCAATTCATTTAAATCCTACCTCTGGGTTTATCAGCCAAAGTGTCCCAATTTGCTGCCTGTTAAAAATTCATTCCCTATCGACTTAATCTAATCAACCTAAACTAGGACAACCAACCTACAAGAGCTTATATGTGCTTCATCAGATTTTGCAGTCAAAATGACACATTGGCACATACTGGAAAACACCAATACCACAGGATTTTTTAATAATCTACAAAAAGGCTGAAACCCTAATAGAGACTAATTACATATGTCAAGCAAAACTTAGCCAGCTTTGGAGCTTTTAATAGACCACCATCATGTTTGCAAGTTATGTTAGTTATGGCTATGTTTATCAGTCCCAGTCTCTGTTCAAAATGAATTCACTACAGACTGTCCCAATCTTTTTAGAACAACCTACATGAGCTGATATGCATTGTGTTGACAACGCTTCACCAGCTCTTGCTGTCCAGGTAGAATAAAATTGGGAGGTGTTTCTGGCAAACACCCATCACCATTTTTTGAATCACCATATTATTGTTTTAATCCTCCAGAGAATGTCTTCTTCAGCATTTAGTTATGCACCTAAAATAATGGATTTTGAGGGAAAACTGAGACACAGCATGACAACATGCACATCAAATGTATAAGTAAAATTGAAGTTCTTACGCAAGCTTGTTTTCTGGTCTGCATTCAACACATATCCCTCACGGCACATACAAAGGTACGAATCACCATTTGTGATACAAATATGCTGGCAGTCATGTCCCTGGTCACATGTATCCAAACGTGAAAGAGACTTCCACATCTAACACTTACACCATCATATTGTGCCAGCATTAACTGAAAAACGGCCTCACCAATTACTCTGACCTGTTTTCTAGCTTTAACCAAGCCCGTACATTTCTTAACGTTTTTAGTTAACCAGTGCACTAAGACACTGCACTAAGACATGCATATCAAAAGGTCCAAGTTCTTACGTGAGCATGTTTTCTGGTCTGCATTTAACTGATATCCCACTCGACACTTGCAGATGTACGAGTCATCATTGCTGACACAAATA
>JAVQJD010049046.1:0-64332 GCA_036023655.1 Nannoperca australis
TCTGATGAGACGTCCTGTTGTTTTCAATCATGGTTCTATGCACTTGATGTAAAGCTCTTATTTTGGAAGTCGCTTTGGATAAAAGCGTCTGCTAAATGCCTAAATGTAAATGTAATGTATCAGGGAGGTAACAATGCAGGAACACCGATGATGATGGGAGCTGATATTCGGTATCTTGCTCAAGGACACTCGAGCAGCACAGATCTTTGTATGTGACTAAAAAAACATTACAACTTATATTTGATAATGGAGTGGACATGCTGAAGCCGAGGATGAATTCTGGCAAAGGAAACTCAGCAGGAACAAAAATGTATTTAACTCAATTCAGAAGTCTGATAGAAATCACAAAATACTACTCTCTGATGTAACCTGAAGCATGTGAAGAACATCTGGATAAAAATATATCATTAAAAAATCATTGTGATGGCATTGATGGCAGTAGAAAAACAAGACCAGTTTGGTGTTAACTTGATTGTATTAATCTTTATTTAATAAATGTCTGTATTTTTATTATCTGATCAGGTTAATATCTAGTTATTTATTGTCTTGACTCTGAATGAAATATTTTCCTGCAAAATAAACCCTTTTCGTCCCTTCAGCTGCAGTCCCAAACCTAAGCAAGTCCATCACCAAGTAAAATTGCATCCGCACAGTAAGGAGAGGTGAGTGCTTCTTTAGAGAGTCTTGGACTGATGGAGCTAAATTTGGGGGACATGTTGCAAGTCAACTTACAACTTACAACTGTGGTGTAAAGACTACCAGCGATTTGCAATGTCTACTGATAGCAGTTTTCCAAAAAACATTTTGCACTTTGATGCACCACCTCAAACATCAACATGATGCCTGTGTTCACATGATATAAATACTGTAAATTATTATTTGAGCTTTAACACAAGAACTGACAGTGTCTATGCTTAACACGTGTTTAACATAAATATATGTATATGTTTTCCATTTGGTATTAATATGTGTTGGTATTTGTAAACACTTAAAGTAAAGCAGGCATGTATAGAGCACTTCTTTTCACCACAATTCTCACTGAAGAGTGTAGCAAGCAGCACTGAATAAGTAAAACATGCTGTTAGCAAATGCTGTGCTTTCTCACCAACCTTAAGAAGTTCCTTTACATGACTAGAAAACAAGGTTGTCCTTACAGTCAGTTCCATATCAAGCATCAGGAATTTAATTTTAATGAAGACAGTAATAGATATAAGATTTATTTTACAAGAAAGCATACTGTATATAATGTACATATAGAGAAAAATGCATAAAAGAAAAGTGTTCTTCCAACCATATTGTTCAAACATGATCATTACATGTTTCTACATTTTCTTTATTCTTACTCTCTTTGCAGAGCAGTGACTTGAGTAAGTAAGTCATATGTGGCTACTTCTCACACCAGCTCTTGGAAAACGTGAAAACATTTGTAGCAATTAACTTTCCTAATGTAATGTTTGGCCCTAATGTTTCATGCTGCAGAGCTGCAGGGTGTTTTCATTCCAGCCTCCAGATGTATATGCCTGCTATGCTAGTACTCGTATTGGATACATGTTCAGGAATGCAGATCCCTTGAGTTTTTGCGTTATGTTCAAGTCATGCAGACATCTGTTTGAGGAAAAACACCATCCATTCAAATACTACCGAGGAAGAAATGAATGTATTGCTCTTTAGAAAATAAACTGAAACATTATACTTTCCATTCTGGGGATGTGACAATGAGTTTTTTGTCAGTCAAAATCCTACTTTTTCTAAGAATTGTGAATTCCACAAGGCCAGAATAAAATGAGAGTGCTATACACAGCGCCGTCTGCTAATTTCAGCCTTTCTCAGTGGTGAATACCACTTACAATAGTAAATGGATTTAGCTGTTCAGTGTGCCCACAGAAACCAAATCTCAGTTTGGTTGCTCCACTTTCCTCTAACAATACAGATTATCACTGTGGTTTCAACAACAGTGGACATATGCCATATGATTTATGGTAGCAGTTTCTTTTTTTTAATCTTTCATGGTTAATCATATTTTTCAGCATCCTGTGTAATTATTTAAAATAAAAACTTAAAAGTGACATTGTCTCTCTCACTGATGGCACTGCTGTGTGCAGTGGTGTAAGGTAGTTACAATGGGTCCCAGTGCACGCTATTATGATGGGCCCTAGTGCATTCTAGCTACTAGTGATTTACTTAGGCTAACAAAACCACATCAGCACCTGAGAGCAGAGGTCGTCCGTGGGCTAGCTACTGACAAGCCAAGTTAATCTAATTTAGGCAGCTTTTTTTAGGCACCATCATTTTATTAAACATGAGTTATTTGTTGATCTGAGCATTTTTCCGCTGGCACATTGTTAGAGGGCCTGTCCTCTCTGTTGGCCCCGTACCTCATGGGCCCCAGTGTAATTGCACTACCTGCACTATCTATAGGTGCTATGTCTAATGGACAGATCCTGGTTCTCGCTGTCATTACCGTGCAGAGCTGCTGCTTACAGTTCACCTCCTGTTCAAAATAGTCCTGCAAAAATGAAGTGTTGCGTGAACAACAGAAGCATCTGCTGCTAGAAAGAAAAATGCATTGTCCCGTTGACCAAACATTACAGATTGAAACACACACAGATAATTCTAAATGTAGGTGCAAGCACAACACCATTGACTGGTTCTACATATGGGGTGTGTAATTTGGTAGTAATCCTTCCCACTTCTTAAATTGGACAAATCATGAGGTTTCCCCTCTACCTCTCCAATAGTAAACAGTAAAAGTCCCTCTAATGTACATAGGTAGACCAGCAATGTCCTTCAAGTGACATCTTGCAAGTGCTTTTATATAACTCATTATAAAGCTTTAGTGCAGACATTAGCAATATTTGTGATTAATTTGCTTGTGCTTGATACAAGATCAACCTCCCATTTATTACATTAATTTCAAATCTCTGGCTCATAATAAGCAATCTTGTAATCTTGTAATTATAGAGGAAGTTGCTGTCAGGCAAACAGCAATAAGCTTAGGGCAAAATTCAACTTAGATGCAAAGTGACCTCTAATCAGAGAATCAGTTCATCCAACTCAATGTAAATGAATGCAAAACTCTCACATTGCAGCAGGCTATTTTTATCATATGTTCATTCTTTGTAACAGATTTGTCCTTTCAGTGAACTCTGCCCTCTATCTCCACCATGCCAATGCTGTCTGTTATATTTCTGAAAACAAGATGAATCACCTTCTTCTACCTGACAAAGGAATTCATTATCCTTTCCCCCAGAGGACGCAGAAGTGGTCTTCTCAAATGTGTTTGTGGTATGGCTACGCTCCAAAAAGGAAGAGTCTGCAGTGATGTACTAACAAGGGCGAGACTGACTTCCATACTCATGAATAAACTCTCAATTCATGTCCTCAGTTTCAGCTGAGACACACCGAAAAAACCCCACCCACCTCAGTGAAAAACCATAGGGAAGCAATAAATGCAAGAGCAGCAACACATTAATGGCAAGCTTGAATATCAGCTCAACATCTGACTCAAATCTTACATTGTTCAGATTGTTGTTTTCTTCTGTGTTTTTTTAGGAGTGCTGACATAACCAATAAGCATGCAGGCTGGGTACTTGACATGCTGTTTTCCACACATAATTTGCAGGGAGGAGAACCAGTCACCACTCTGGAAACTCCTTAACTGCAACAGAAAAAGATGCTATAAGTAAAAATGTTGCATTGGACCTGAGTTGTCTGGTCTCTCTGGAAAGAAACCAGACTTTCAAAGTTTTGACTAACATGTAACATATGCCTCTCAGTGACTGGGATGTTAAAAGTGATTGATTGAGACAGCAGATAATAGCTCATTCATTAGACTATTATATGTTATATTCATATTATCTTTCCATTACAAAGGTGCAGCTGGCAGGGGCCCACATTTGGATTCCCCAGCAGAGATTAGGTGGCAACAGCTTGACACCGTGACTGAACTGACAGCACTCTGGGAGAAATTAGGTTTATAGCACAATGATTGCCAAAGACGACCAGAACACAGAAGAGAGACACAAAGAGGCCTTTTCTGCTCTCTGAAACAGAAAAAGAGTAGTGATTTGACATAACATGCAAAGTGACTATAACAAATCTTTTACTAATTTAACTAATGGGGTGATTTATGCTTGGCACACGTTGACACCTGAACAGTATATCTGATGGCAAGAGGACAAGCAAGACTTGACTAATTTTAGAAACCTGGATAAGTTTGTGTCTTCACTTTATCCAGTGTAACTGAATGTTTAAAAGCTATTTACCCTATATTATTGTATTTCTAAGTCGAACTAAGGTTTAGCAGATAATTGTTAAACATTTTACATTTAGGCATTTAGCAGATTTTCTTGTAATCCACAGTCTTATTATCAGGACAATTCAGCTTCCTAGCGTCTGATTCTGTCTGTAATAGTCGAACGTTGCTCTGGGTGAAGAGGCGTGAGGCGTCCGTGATTAATGATAGCTTAGAGTCCCACACATCATGATCTGTATGCCTGCACGTGCAGCTGCAAGTTAGTGGACTCTAAGCCAACATTTCACTGACTTGGAGAATTAGGTAAACAGCAATCATTACCAACACTTTATGTCGACAACACAGGTAATTTATCACCATGTTCAGTAGATTTCCTTAAGTTAGAGCAACAATGGTCATGTCATAATTAAGCACGGTTCAGGAAAATGCCAGAGTGATAAAAAAAAGTCATGCCATTTGAATATTCTGGGTTGATATTTGGACAAAGTCATTTAAGTCTGGTAAAGAAGGCATCAGGCTGGTTAAAAACACTTTGGTCTGTGGAGTTTGGCTTTGCGTTTGTTGACCGTTATGGGATGATGATTTTCACAATAGCCACACTATAAAAAGTGAAATTAGAGAATGTATGACCTATAAACAAAGCTCCAAATGTTTTGGTAATGGCTTGGTTAACTGTGGAATAGCAAGATCAAGATTTGTGTACGTGTGTTCAGATTGAAGAAAACATATGTGCATTAATGATCTGATTATATTAGTAACATTCAAAACTGTAAGCCCAAGCTGTTACCATAACGTCCAAAAACATCATTCCAAATGTGACAAAACTAGCAAAACAAGTTAGCAAACTTAATACTAAACTTTATATTATAGATTGTATTATAGACTAACTTAACAGGAAGTGGCCAAAAAAAGAGATAATGTTCTGTCTGTAGTCAAGATCCAGTTGCATTCTGTGTTTCTCCAAATTACATTCTGATCGTACTAGCTACCAGTTATTTGTGATGAAGTTCAGATACCTCTGCATATGGCAAAGCTTGCCTTTACAACTGTTGACTGGTTGATATTTTTTTATAACAAATTTGACAACAAATCTCAGAAACAAAGAGATTCAGATAGACCCCCCCTTCCCCACCACCCTAATAATGTTGTTGCAGCCCCTTACCTATTATTTATGTATGGTTTCATGTCTGCATATAGGACAACACAGAAAAACCGCAGCCTGTTTACAATATGGACAGTCAGGAAAAATATAACTCCTATTCTATGTAAAATCATTTCAAAATACGACAACTCAACCATAAACCAATGTGTTCTATAAATTAGAAGCTAGTTTTTAACATGTAATACTGTATCTCTTCATAATTGCTGTGATCATAGTGGTGAAAGGTGATTGGATAAATTTACTTCAGTCAATAAGGGAAGTGTGGCTGAAGCCAAGTGACAGGGTGAAATTAGATCATTGGAAATAAGCCTGTAACATACAATAATTGCAAAACGTGATTTTAAAAGTCTCTATAGGGTTCTATTTTGCTTGTTACCATTATAAGAAATAATGATCACGTTATTCATGCTGAGCAGTAAGATCTACAGTGCTGACCGCTGTTAAATGGTTTTATCAATTAGTAGTGGAAAGACCAGGACCACGCTCTTGAATACTGCGTTCTGATTGGTCCAAACGCAGCACTCGTAATGTTCAGCGCTCCCATATAAACCCGTGCAGACTTGACATCGGCTCTATCTGTCATGCAAGTCAAAAGGATAGTGAGGAGTCCAGTGTAAAGAAATAGCAGGCAGCTGACTTGTAATAGCATACATCTGTTCTGTTTTTGGCGCTGCAGAAGCTTTTGGAGCTTATGAATTACACACAAAACAGGAGGCGTATCTTTGCATTTAGTTGTATTATCTGTGTTGAGAGGACGATGCCTTTGAGGACCGGACTTTTTCTCCTGATGGTGCTGAACGCATCTGCATATGAACTGGATCAAAACGAGTCTTATTCGCCCAGGAGAGCACGCTTTTCTGCCAATAGCCCTTGTAAGTAACACGCTGCTTCCATCTTCATATCTCAGAGTGCACTGCTTGCTTTTTTACACACCATTTCTACAATGCACAGCCTTACCTTTGCTCGCTTACTATGTGGAGATTTTTTTTTTCTCTCTCTTTTTTTTTTTTTTTTTTTTTGGCCTATGCAGCCTTTTCTGTCTTTAAACGAGCGCGTTGATTCACGGACAAGGCTGCGGGATTAACGCTGTGGTTTTTGCCGGTGTCCTGCCGGCAACAGATGAGCATGGAGCTTGGTGCTGACACCTGAGAGTGCAGGCTGTGTCATGCTGATAGTGTCTTTCTCATGGCTTTGGCTGCTGCATAGGTCCCACTGTTCAGCATTATAGTGGACTTGAGGGGTTTTCAGTGCATAAAACGTAAAGCTTTCTGTGCAGCCTTCCTGTTTAGCCTTCAAGTAAAAAAACAGAAGTAGTCTACACCATTGTATTTTTTCCTTAGTATGCCTCAGAAAAATCTACAATGTTTGTCATTGGGGCTGTGCCTTTGGGACAAATAAATGCAACCCTTTTAGTTGACACTTTTTTGTCCATCAAAGAATGGCCTGTGTCAAAATCTCTTGTACTAACCATCAAGAAATGACACTGCAAATCATAAATCGGCATGGCTTCATTCAAGTGTTGACTTTTCCTTTTTAACACAAAGGTACCAGCCCAGTGACAAAAGGCAGTGAGTAGCAGGGATGCTGGTTCCCTTCTGCAGGAATTGCTTCATCATCATAAGATTTACAGCTCACTCTGTGTATTTTGAGAAAAATCTCTGGTCCCTGATGGCAGGCGGACTTTATCTGACTGTGCAGGTCAACATGGGGCCCCAGATTCAAAGTCTGCCAAGTAGGCTTAGGCTCCACGGTGACATTTCTTAATGGTTATTACAAAGGATTTGAGTCAGTCTGCCTGTCATCGCAGTGGATTTTTGGATGAAGAAAAAGGAGAGCCAACTATCTGGATATTCTGATTTACAGATTATGTTTTATAGTCTCTTTCTTGGTGTAAAATGTCATGTCCAACTTACAGCTGTGCTTCTTATGGCCAGGATCAGTTTTTGGAAAATGGACTGAATTGTTGTGGGGTAGCTGTTTCATAGGTTTTTACAAAGATGGGGATCAGGGTTACTTGTGGGTTAATCAGTCTAATAACTATTCCAGTCACATGATGCTTCTGAAATGAATATGGCAGCATTTTCTAAATGTGTATTTCATTATGTTCATTGGATCAATTCTGGATGTTTAACTGGACTGTGACATGTGATTAGTAGTAATAGTAATAGTTAAGATTGTAAAAGTGGTTTGGAGGCACAGTCCTCAAATTCAGCTTGACAATTATGGCTTGTGTAAAAATTGAGAACAGAGACGGGTGGCAGCGTGCTTTTGCGTGTGTGTGTGCCAGCGGTACAAGTGTATGATTGTGTGTCTACAGGCACGGCAACAATTTTCAGGAAACTCTTTGGTATTTCTGTTGCTGCTCATCCAAGCTCTGCTGAAAAGAACCAAACAGTGGAATATAGGTCCCTGCCAAGAGGAAAGTGCATTTGTGCCAATAGTGTCTGAGACTCTCCAAGTTGTAAGGTGTCCAATGTCCAGTCAAGTCACTATTTGCGCAGAGTGACTGTATGTCTTTTGTGAATCGCCAAAGTATAAAAATTCCCTTTTGTTCGTGGCATTTTTGAGCCGAAACCCTGGTAACCCTTGTGTAATGAGCTCAGTGACTGTGCAGTGATTCCCAGTGAACCCACTGTTGGCTCCCCTGCTGATGGTCCATTCTCTGTACCCACAGCAGATGTGGCACGCTGTCTCAACAGTGCCCTCCAAGTTGGCTGTGGAGCCTTCGCCTGCCTGGAAAACTCAACTTGTGACACAGATGGCATGCATGACATCTGCAAGTCCTTCCTATACAGTGCTGCTAAATTTGACACTCAGGTATACACTTTAATTCAATTCACAAAGACTACATGCAGTATGCCATTCTCTCTGTACACATGAGCTGTGTAGGATTACATGGGTGTAACTGTCAGGGCAAGAATGTGTGAAGTACTGCTGTTTTTTTACAGGGTAAAGCATTTGTGAAGGACAGCCTTAAGTGCATTGCCAATGGCATCACCTCGAAGGCATTCCCCACCATCCGCCGCTGCTCCACCTTTCAAAGAATGATATCTGAAGTCCAAGAGGAGTGTTACAGCAAGCTGGATATCTGCACTGTTGCCCGATCGAATCCAGATGCTATTGGTGAAGTGGCACAGCTACCAAGTCACTTTCCCAATAGGTGAGCCCTTCTTCAACTCTATAGATTTTACAAATACTTTTAAAACAAGTTGATCAAGGTTATGATCTGGCACATGGCTTGTTAATTGAAGATTTAAAAACAAGGGTTCATTTCTCCAGTAAAGGAAACAATCACACAGTAAATTAAGCTGCCATTCATTTTATGTGAATAAGAGACATGTGTTTCAATCATCCCAATAATTATAAATATACATGACTGGCATGTTGAAAATACCCCTTTGACCCTGATTTAAGCAGCATAACAGATGGCTAAATTTGTATTTTTCTATGTTTTGGTTACCATCTGCTTTAAACATTCTTTCATACAATGAAAGAAAATTAAACAGGAATATCAAGTTTGCATGTTTTCGTTCCCATTGTTGTTGTAATACATGTAGGGTTGCACTTTGGGAGTGGATACAAAAGGGCTGGGAGGGTGGAGCACAAGGCTTGGTGGTGACTGGAGAAGGGCTGATCTCTCCCATATGGATGATGTCACACTATTAGAGCACGTGTGCAAATACATGGAAATACCTATGAAGATTTGAAATGGGGTACAACACGGATATATTGTTGCCATGCTGTACATATTAGTCCTTTGTGGGGTTTGAGCTCTTAAAAAGACATTCTGTAATGTGTTGTGTTGTCCTAGGTTTTATGGTAAGCTGCTACAGAGCCTGATGGACTGTGATGAGGACACGGTGGACCGCGTTCGGACCAGCATGGTGTCGCGGCTGGGCCCAGAGATGACAATGCTTATTCAGCTGCTGCAGAACAAGCCCTGCCCATCCACTGCTGTGGCTGCAGCTGCCGCCATCCCAACTGGAGTGGAGGGCCGTGGGAGCTGGCGCTGGTCCATGGGTCCCCATATGTACAAGATCCAGCCTAATCTGCGAAACAGAGACTCTGCCAGTCAGTTTGGCAAAAAGCGCTCTGCTAGTGACAGCTCCTAACTTCCACTCAGATTCAGAAACTCCAAACAATATCGCGAAAGCTCCTCTATTCCCTAGGGGTGATAAAATATATTCCTCCACTAGACTGGAAGTTACAGAAATATGCACCTCTAGGGAATGCCGGAACGCCCATAGAGTTAATATCAGAGTTTGATTGTTGTTATATTGTATATCCTACACTTTAGGCTTGAGAGAACCCCCCTTCCATCGACTGTTTTCAAATGTGTCCACTCACAGTTAGTGTTGAACATGTGGCTGTTGCATCTGTGCAACATGGTCCCGCTCACTCCTCTTCACCTCCTCCAACAGAGATGAATCCTTAAGATGTCTTTTGATGCCAATCAAAAAAACAACAAAAAAACAACAACAACAAAAACAGCCATAGTGGTTCATGCCTCTAGAGCACAAGTCCGTATTTTAAACGACAAAAACACAATTTCATAATTCAGACATTTGTTCATGAATAGAAATTAGTAGTTGGATTATTATTAGTTAATAGATAGGAATGGAAAATTTGTGGTAGATGTATCCAATATTTCAGCGACGAGACCAGTCAAATTGTGAGCATGTGATGTGGAAAAGAGTTTCATATCTATTTTCTGACACTAACATAACAGATTAATGTACTGTATACCAAGTTATCTAAAACAGCCATAGCTAGCCCTCTAAAAGAGAGTGCTCATACAGAGTGAGGTCTATAGAGGTTTCATGATGACCTTTGAGAGGTTACCTTAAACTGACCAAAAAAACTACAAACTGCCCTGAATGCTATTCATGAAATACCAAAATAGTGTATAGCTATAGCACTTAGAATTGTTTTGTTATGGTGGTCATGGGTTTCAAAATCATCATCCTGCACATAAGGATTGTCCAGGTCATGGCCAAGTCTAACTATCAAAAAAAGTCCATTTTGCATATCTTGTATCCAGACACTTGTAATGCACATGACTGTTGAGCTCTACAGCGTATGTGGGACCATGTTGTTTTTCCATGTTCTTAACTGAGTGTGAAGCAGTAGTGTATGTGCAGTAGCTGATTAGCACATTCACCAATGAGACTGAGAGCAGCCATCTTCTTGGACTGATGATCATCATTCTCTGAGGTGAATAATGTGACATACACACTGGCTTCCAGTGTCAAGATCGAGGATGACTATTTAAAAAAAAAGCCTTGTTTGAATGATATTTATTTTCCTACTATATTATTTAATTTTTTTATGCATTATTGTAGTTTTAATTAGTTTACAGGTTTAAAAAGCAGTTCAGTCATGGCTCCTATTTGAACATGAGCTCTATGCCAAAAAAAAAAAGGTGAGCTGACTGAATGGGACCCATGTCATGACTCTGTGCTGGCCATAGGGGAACAAGGTTGATCATTCAAGTCAGGTGATCTACTTTATGGGTGTTACAAGGGACCACAACAAAACGATAGCTTCATTTTGACACACTTTCTGGTTGAAAAAAAGGTTGTCATTGCAGCTGCTAGATGTGATTGTTCAGTGCTGGGGGGTATGTGCACATTATTGAATACTCATCAGGTATAATGACAGTAAAACAAACACCAGCATCAAGGTCCCCCATAGGGAGGTTTTGTGATGGTTCTGCACTAGTTTGCAGTACCTCTTTCTACAGATGAATTCTAATCATAGCTAGTGTCAGCAATTATGTTCATGCTTTGCATTTATTTCCTCTTATTATTTATTTATATGTTGTTTCTTTAACATTTTGATTCTGATATTATACAATAGATTAAGAGATAGGAAAGAAGCAAAAAAAAATTATGACGAGTACATACTGTACTATCTGTATCTGATTTAGCCTTTGTATTTTTTTTTATCCCTCAATATCTGGTTTCAAATCTTAACATTAAACATTAATAACTAAATAAACAACAATCAAAGTTAATGTTCAAGTTGTTATTTGAATACCCAAAAAACAGAAACATAAGCAAACAACCCAGTCCATGTCAGACCACAGCACTAAAAGCTAGAAGTTGATTGGGAAAATGTGTTTTCATGGCCTTTAAGAGAGTGGTGTGTTCCAGGAAGGCAGTGCTCCTACCAAGAATGCATGTTCAACGCAGGTTCAAGAGACCAAACAGTATTTCTCTATATTACATAATGACAACGAACAATGAGGGGGATCATCAATATATTAATTTTAATTCTATTTAACCCAGTATCTTTCAGCTAATTCACTTTTTGCACTGGGATTTAGTTACAGACAAGCAGCATAAGTCCGAGTTCACACACAACATCAGTGATTTAGGTCACTTTGCTTTTTGTTGCTACATTGGTGAGTTCAATTAAAATGACCCCCAGGTTGTCTCGGTAAGTTAGATGTGTATATTAAGGACCATTGTAACTGTACCTCACTGTAACACAAGTCCCAGTAGACTTCATCCACTGAGCAATTCTCTCCAAAAACAACATCAGAAATCTGAACATTTCGCAGATAAGTCTGCATGTTTCATGGCCTTTGGAGATTGAGAAAATCATTCAGAATCAGCAGATTAGTTCAGAGTCACACAGTCACTGAGAAGGGTCTTCATCCTGGTGTTTGTTTTATCTATACCTGGTAGATAGGTGGTGGTTTGCCATTAACTTCAATGAGATAATCAATGGCTTAAGTTAGTTTCTGCTTGGAATGCGAATGTTTGTGCACATTAAAAATGCAATATAGAGATTAACTTGGAACTGGGGCTGGGTTCAGTTCACTATTAAGCAGTTTGATTCAGAAAATAACGTTTCTTGATAATTCAAATCTTGCAAATTGGCTATCTTGTTTTATAACAAAATTATAATCAAAAAGGTTCTGCTTGCCTGATTTTGATAGCCATTACAGTTTTTGCTTTGTTTTCATGAAAGTAATTGAACCCAGTGCTGTTTGTTAAAAAAGTGAATTTATATATTGTCCTGGATTGATAAGAGTGAAGCACAGACCAGAAAAAAAGAGATGTCAGTGTCAATTTAATAGTTATTTTAAGAATTCCAAACTATGCAATAATCTCACACACAAAGGATTCACAGCAACACAAAAATTGACCTTTATTTCATTCAGTGCCAGCTGACGCTGTGTGAATAAAGCAGCAGCATGTATGCTCTCATACTGCACTCAGTGTGAAGGCATTACTCCTATATATTGCTTTCTGTTTCTGTGTTTTTTGTAAACTGGTGTTTCTTTTTGTTCTGTGAATATGATCATTTCTTTTGTGTTATTTGGTGCGAACGGACAGCAGTTCTGAAGGAATCACTTGGGAAGTTAAGAGCTATAGTCACACTGTAGTATATCCTAGTTTACTATTTTATGTTAAATATGCACTTTGCATCTTAACCACTATAAAGGGCATTGAAACATTCAGCACATGTGCGATTGAGACATGTTTTATTTACCCAGTGAATGGAAATTTGGAAAGTTTGAATATTTTGCATCCTGAAGGGTCAGGGCTTCTTCATGTACTATTGATACATATGTCTGTATCTTTGTTGTCCATGGGTAAATCCAAAACCCAACAGCTGCTGCTAAACTGTTACTTCCCTGTATGACGCTGTCCAGATGCCCCTCCACTGTGGCCGTACTGATCTGTCAACATACAGCAAGTTCAGCATCGGTCACACATTCACATTTCAACATTTTAATGTTGATCCATGTATTCATATTTATTTTCTATGAACATTCCTTGTGTCAAACATATTTGGCAAGGGCAAATTGACTGTTTCCTCACCAAGTCAAATGTAATGGTAATTTCAGAGAATGTACCTGTATACTGAATGTCTGTTTTGACGAGGACATGCCCAAACAAGGTGACCCATGAAGGTTGTTAGGAAAAATACAAGTGAGGAATGTGTAAGGCTTTTAGTTATTTTCTGTTTTATTCAAATATAGGGTACTTACGGGAACATTGTTCAATTGACCCACGGTGAGTTTTGTGAAATGGTTACTCCTGTCAACACCAGAGACTGAAGACTCCCTCACTTCTGGCACTTCATGGTACTCTTTCCTCTCAAGACTTGAAATAGATTGATAAATGTTGTGCTTAAACAAAATCAAAAAGCTTCAGTGATTAGTAAAGTTTATTTTGTATTCATATATAAGTGACAGTTATTTTACTATCAGATTCAAAAAGTTATCGAGGCTTTAAGGAGATTGCTGAAGTTCCTGATGCTATGTAACGCATGATTGACCCTTGTGAACCACTTGCACTTTAAAATATACCCATATACATATATACCCATACTGTGTATATGTCTGGGTTTTTCCTCTGTACTGAAAAGTCATGAAAGATACAAATGCATCAGTTGTGTGTCTTTTGCTGATCAGAAATAAAATATTTATCATATCTGGCATATGGTATGAAATATGTTGCTTTGCTCTTGATTCACTTATTTGGCGCCATCGTCACCCCCAGATTTCTATCAACATATAAAATGTTCTTTAGGCCTATACATTCTTCCCCATTAGCTGCCCTAAAACATTCACAAGTGCCTGACTTAATGACTTTGGTTTATCTATCAGCAGACAACAAAATGTGTTCTTTAATGGATGAAAGCTGATGAAAACTGAGTAAAATGTCCTCCCCCCCTTGTGGTTAGATAAGCTTGGAAAAACTCTGACTGTTCTGACTGTATGGTTCTCAGAAATGTCAGCACAAATACAGCCCACCCCAAAAGGTTTTTGGGAGCACGTTCAAAGGTCTCACATAAAGATAGTAGCAGCAAACTGCCGTGACCTCCCACATATATGTGAAAGTGTCAAATGTTGTGTGACCAAATCATGGAGTTTGTTTTCTGAAACACTCCTGCTGGATTTTCTAAATTGCTGATTCCCTTCATCCCCACTCGTTCTGCCAGACCACAAAATCTACTATAAATGTGTCACCCATGACACCATGATAACATCCAGAGATATTAGCATTTCTAATTTCTTCAGCAACATGAAAAATGGAAACAGGCTCAGTCTTCAGGTTGTTATCATCCCAAACACTTGGCGCCAGCTTTCAAAGATCTGCATCGATGTGTGTTAGTCCCTGACCTCATCACTCACCACAAAGAAACCACAACCTCAGTACAGCAGGGACTGGGGAGTGACAATAATAACTTCCCCCTGGGAGAATGTAGATTCACAGCCTACAGGTGTATGGGGTCAAGGTGGGGGCTTTCAAATGCTATATGAACAGTAGCAGCCATGGCTTTAGCAGCAAGTGACAGCATTGCTTTCAGATGAGAAATATGGCTGCAAGCATGGCTGTTAGCAGAACACTGACATGTAAAACTTGGCAATTACTGATTTTCTGGCCACTTCAGGACAACATAAGCAAGCTATTGATACAAAACTGAAATATCATCATCTTTTAACTTGATACGGCAAATTTGTTAGCATAAAGTGTCCTATTACATGTCCAACAGATACGAAGCAACATTAGCATTCATATGGAGTCATGTTTCTGGACGCCTGACAGCCTGTCTGCTGTTTGGTGCTGGCTAGGTTTTGTGTGGTGGGGTGAGGACTAGTTCATTGCCTGCTGTTTCTGAAAACTAAAAGAGCAGTGAGACTGAACCAAAACAGTACAGTTGCCATAAAATCAAAACAGTAAGCTGAAAGAAACTATAACGCTCTGTCGAGCTGAAGGGTTGGTGATAATCCTCTGTGGGTTCATCACTACAAGCAACCCCTTTGCCATTAAACAAAGTTACATATCTCTCAGTTCTGCATTTGGTCCCTATATCCTAGAGTGACATACTGTACAGTATAGAGACTTCTTTCATCCTGATTGTTTATGATTTTCCGCTTTGGTTGCATTAGAGTGGCATCTTTGTTGCTCCTCCTCAGACTGTGTGACTTTACTTTAGTGTGTATAAGCCAGTAAGCCACATGTGAATTCATATCTATACTTAAGCTTTCCCTTAAGAATTTTTATGTATCAGTTTATTGGAGCTGTAAGTTTTGTACAATGTATTTTAAATCCCAAAACAGTAAATCAAATTCTTTCCAATGAATGATAAAGTAGCTGCACTATTAAACACAAATCATAAGTACATTAACATTGCTATGGTTTACCACATCCCTTCAGTATATGTGACAAATCCTGCAGGACCCACGACAGAAGATGAAGGACACAGAGAGCACCTTCTGATTGAAAATAAACTTTCTCAAACTTGAGCACAAACGAGCTGAAACTGCAAAGTGCCTGTTTGGTTGGAGAGCCTGAGGAAAAGAGGGGGCAGAAAGCAAGAGGCTCCATGGATGCTAATCTCAGTCAGAGGGAGATATAATTTCATGCCTATTTAGAGAAGAGTCCTGAAGGGCTTTCTCATCAGCCGCTCTCCAGTCTCATGGATAGGTGATGCAGCAGCTCTGCACACAGATTCTATCATCTCCTCCTTTAAAGAGACACTCACTCTCAACTCATCAATGAATTTAGCGCAACCTTGATGGACAGAGCAAAACCCTTTTGAATCTTTCCATATGGTCACTATTAAAAGCTGTCTCTCGCTGAGTCTTTTTGCCCAGTTACATAGCTGCAGTTATGTAGTGGGTAACTTTTAAAAGCAATTGGGATGAAATTACTGCTTTCAACACACAGAAACATCTTGTTGCCAGGAAACATTTGAACAGATTTTTGACCCCGTCTATTCACTTTGTTGCCTGTTGCTTGGACTGCTGCCGAGTGTATCACCACCCTGACAATCACAACCAGAATAATAATGAATAATGACGGAATTAGAATATAATTATGCAGATGTAATTCATACCATCTGCTTGTGTTTTTTTTTTTTATTCGACATTCATGCTTTTTAAAGCTGGTAATGGAACTGTGCTCCATTTGAGCCCTCAGATACAACATTATGGTACCTCTGCTTCGAAACAATGTTGTTTCTGCAAATGCATGTCTGTAAAATACATCAGCCTGCAATGCTTGCGATGTTACTTGAATATGAGCATGCATTTCTTACAAGCACACCTCAACAGAGTTTCCACGGTGGTTGAGGGGCGCTCTCCTTGGACAAACAGGGTCACTGTGTAGTCAATGACCATAAATGACTATGGAGCTTCTGCCTACAAGCTGCAGGCAAGCAACAAACCCACCATTGTTTGTCATTGTTTTAACCTCTTGATCAAATTATGGGGGAGGAAAGCAATGTATCCATAGTGCATGCATAGTGTCAGCAATTTGATGGGACAAATGAACAATGCAGTGTGGTTAGTGCGGTACGGCAATTGCCTCTCCCCTCTCCCAGCGTGTTTTATATTCATTATGTCCTTCTCTTTCCCATGAAACTTGTGGCATATTCATCAGCAGTGTGACAAATTAGATGTGCAGTGAAATGGAGTATGACTGAGAGCAGTGGAAGATTAGATCCACTCCAATCTTACCCAGCAATCACTATCCCTTCATTTCTGTGGGGAAATACCCAAGGACGGGAAAGAAAATTAGATCAAATTTTACTGAAGAAAGCGTTGGAGTGGCAGGGGAAAGAGATGAAACAGAGCATTTTCCATTTCTGCCAAAGCATCTCTAGATTTGTCTTGGAATCACATGCAATGCAGATTTTTGGTTTTGGATATGCTGAATAAATCAAACATCTAAACATACTCTGGCTGCACAGTTTCACTGAAAATATAGGTAGATAGATAAACAGTAAGTCATCTTCACTACATTTGTCACCATCCTTTTTTTTTTGCATAACACTATGCTGTTTGTGCACCTAACATCTGTTTAAGCCAATCAAATTGATGGAGCCAATTGAGCATCATATTCAGTCACTTCAGTAGTTCAGTCAAAATGCTCTTGAATGCTCTCAAATGTTGCTTTCTCTTGCAGCCCCTGACTATTTTAACAGCTCTCCAACTGAACATTGAACATTGGAAAAGACAGGCAGGCTCACCAATATGGATGAAGTCATGTTTCACACAATATTATTTTAGTTTTGGGCAGAGATACTTTATGGCTTCCCTTTGTGTCAAGTGCACTTGTGTTATCCTCTCTGTAAAACATGAAGGAAATGCTAAGACTTGGAGGAACACGACTACACTTGATGAGGCCACAGGTCAGAAACTTGCATGTACTTCAGTTCTAGTCTCAAGTAAAACACAGTTGACAAGATGAATGATTAAAATGTATACAGTATATCACTTGTGTCTACTTTTCTGTTGTGTTAAAAGATCCCAGCGTTAAAGAGACAATGAATTTCATCAGTGTGTTCTCAAATTTGTGAACTGAACATAAAGTGTAAATTCAACAGCATTCTGCAGGATATAAATTAATTTTATTCCCTGACTAATTGATCATCAAGTGTGGCTCAATGTATCCTTTCATTGAAGCCCTTGGAGTTAACACAGTGTGGCAGAGACATCTTGTGGCTAAAAATTGGTTACACAAACGCCTTTCTTCACACAAGAACCATTCCACATGAGATCCCCAAGCACTCCACACCGTAGCTAAAACATGCATAATGATGCAGCAGCCTGTCATATGAAATTTCTAATTCGTCATCCAGTTTTGTTCATCAAGCAATAAATATAAAAATATATTTTAAAACAACAACCACCCAAATTGGGTGTCAAATACATCTGTTTAATTATAAAGATAGCTATGGTAATAATAGGAGATGGCAACATGTTGAAACACAATGTTGAAGTCATGTTTACATTTCCATTACTCTTCTAGCCGTATCACTACCAGGAAGCCCAAAATAGTCCTGAATAAGAAAGGCACTAATGGTTTACTGTAGGTAGGATGTCACTGTAATCTGAAACACAACACAATTTGGCTCCAATCTGTCTTAAACATGACTACAACAAAGGATGTGTTACCACAGGTGTACATGCCTCAGAGTAAATTAAATTTAACCATCTTCCGGGGTTTATGGATTAAGAGGTCTGTAATTACATGCAGAATATGTTCAAATGCCTACATCAAGGCTCACCATTGACCTTTCAGCATGCAGTAATACAAATGACAAAAGTGAGGATTTAATTTGGCCATAATGTAGAAGATATTTATCTGGTCAGATGCATCAGAAGAGTTTGACAGCTGATGCAGGTGAAGGTACGTATGACTTAGCAAATTATTAAGATAGCATACTATTATTATTAAAACACAAACATTCATTCTTCTATGGGTAACAATGAAAAGTATTGTCTGATCAGGTGGAAAGTGTTAAATTCATGGGTATGGGGTTTCTTTGTTAATGTCCAGGGGCACAAACATAATGTATGCTCTTCTAGTAGAAATACTATTTTGTTTTGAAGTAAACCTGTAGGTTCTCTCTAACAACTTGCACATCTTGCTGCCTAAGATAGCATCTTTCAGCTTCAGACTCTCTGTAAGAACCACAACACATGCCATAACTCAGGACAACTGAATGAGTCTACACTCTAACTAAAAAAGCCTCCCACTCTCCTGAATGGAAATGTCACGTAACATTTTGATGAGTATCTTTAGTTGCATATTGGCCGTATGAAGGCTGGGTTCAGTTTCACTCAGTTCAAAACAACTTTATCTCCTCTTTCAGCTGCTATCAGCCTCCTATTTTGCTGTATGATGAATTAGGGGTATTTTGTGGCACGCTGTACTTAGCTAGCTTCTTATGTTACAGTGAGGGGACAAATGGTGGAATCAGTAGGAAAGCCTTTGATTTTAAGGAATAGGAGTCACAGAAACTCAGAACCTCGTTGCTTCGAGCCCTCAGAGAACACCGCTGTGGCAATTAAGTAATTTACCCATCAAACTGGACATCTTGAAATCCCCAAGGTGTCAAACAATTCACAGTTGGCTTCTGAGTTTTTTTCCTCCCCTCTGCTTTTGAAGTTCAAGTTTCTTGGTTTGTCCATGTATGTAAGGTGTGCTTGTTTCACAGAACATCACTGTTGAGAAGTTAAGCATTGCGTTAAGTTTTAAGGGTCTGTTTAACTGTTATTGAAGACAAGTTCCATCTTACTGAGAGAGCAGGTCCAGCTAAAGCACCATCTACAGTGGAAACCGATGTTGAAAACCACATATAACCCCAGTAAATGCAAATGTAGCCTTTGTTAAAGAAATGAAAATGTATGATTTTTAAGAATGATGGGCCATAGCCAATAATAAACAATAAACAATAGTACTCATCCACACATGGGGAAAACAACTGCATATTTTAGTTCTCACATCCCTAGACTATATTCCCTTTAATATTAATGAGTTAAGAATGAATTACTTATAATTTATCATGTGATTTAAATAAAACTATTTGAATTGTGTCATTCATAGTCCAGATTTACTTTCCTGGCCTTGTATGGTACTTTGGATCACAGATGAAATGGGTTAAACTATTATGCTGATGATGGGACTTTAACTTCATTATGGGCTTTATAGCACATCAAAGGTCTCAAGTCAAGTCAATTTTATAAAGTTCAAAATCACACATTTATCTCAGAGGGCTTCACAATATGAACAGCAGAGTGTGCATTTGGGTAAGAACATTTTGAATTTAAATTTAAATGTTTATACATTTTTGTATATTTACACCCCTAAATTACTGGGAAAATGAAGAAAAAAGAAAGGAAGGCACTGCCAATGGTAAATATGGTTGAGATGCTAATTTATATGGTAACATGCTTTTATTACAGAAATCCAAGTAAATACACTATTTATATCTATAAACCAAAACCAAGATGGCAGTGGGCTGAGGCTTCTCTGCAGCAGCTTTAAGTGAAACCTCAGAAACAGTGACCTCTAGTGGCACTTAGGTCATTTCTAGACACAGCACCTGGGTTTACTAATGCAGATAAATCCGAGGTGCAGAGGGGTTGATTTTGTTTCAGGCAACACAGTTGTAAACCTGTTTTAAAATTCAAACAGCAGCAAGAGAATATGAGAGCAACCTATGGCTCACTTTACCTCTTCGGTGGACTTTACTAAATGGAGCAAACTGCCAGCATGGCTTCAGCCAAATGAACCCCAGCACATATCTAACTGGCCCACAGGTAATCAACCTAACTATTTATATCTCTTGTTGATTGTAGAAGATGGAAACAGGTGCCAGTGGTGCAGTGAGTCAGCAGATGGTACTTAAATAAATTTAAAAAACTGCTTAAATCTTATCTTTTTTGCTGGAGCAGCAGAGTTTTACCATGTTAGTTAAGTCATGGAGACATTATTAACTATTAGTTGATATTCATAAATTGATTATCCATTAACTAAATCATTGAAAACAATAATACACAGAAATCATGATACTGCAAGTTAAATCATAAAGAGTTCTGAGTTAGTAAGACATTAAATAAGCTTGTGTTATGTAGCCTTATTATAAAGTGTTACCATTTACCATGCCATCTGCTATCTCTCCAGTTGTCTTAAATTAAGGATCAACAATTTCAAACACTGCTTTAAAACACTCCATAAGTGCCCTCCATATATCTCCCTGCGTCCTGCGGTGGGACAGGCCGTGTCTGTCCTTGTTCCTGTCTGTGTGGACGCGCGTCTCGGCCTCAGTCAAGCATCGCAGCCTGGCGCCGCCGCCTCTCCACTTCCACAACATCAGGTATAATGTTACTGTTTGTTGTGGCCTGAGAACACTAATAACGTGGCAGGAAAACAATGTTGAAGGTAAAAGCTGTTCAGCATCTCCTAAGATCACTCAACCCCCGAGGACCTGCTTGCTGATTAAGTGGCTTTACTCTGCTGACCAGAAGCGTGGTGCGGGTACACACTGAATAAATGAGTCCCTTTTTAAACAGGTTAATTAATCTGAGGTATAGCTTCACTTGTTTCTGGTCTTGCAAAAGCTTTTTTCTCAACACATTTTCAGCCACAAATTTTCATTTTTCTGATTGGCTGTATGTCTGGAAAGCCATAAAAATGTGGGGAGGTTTTACACAGTTTAAAGGAAAAACGCTTTAATTACTTAATAAAGCTTTTTCAGTAAACCTCCCCTGCCAGAGAATTCCTTAAACATTTTAACAAATCATTAAAAAATGTAGGATTTGTTCTTAATTGTATAACTCAAATAGTTTTCCAGGAACCCTTTAATCAACTCACAATACTTCAACTACAGTCTTAATGTTTATTTCTTAATGATCCCTCTTAATTCCACCTTCTCACAAAGAGAGCAGAGTGGATGTGATGTGAGCTGTTCCTGTGAAAGGTGAGAAGAACAGGAGTTGTGCGCGCAGGTTGGGTGTTGGCCAGTGTTTTGGAGAGGGGTGACAGATATATCTCTGCCCCGCTCTTTGGCTGGACCCTTGAATGATTTAAATCTTCCCAGGCCCTCGTTCATCAGTCAGTCACGAGATACGTCCGGCAGCATCTCCAGTAGCTCGAGCACCGTGCGTAAAAAGGATCTAAATCATTTTGCAGCCAACTAATAGGGTGGGATGCATCCCAGTTCAACGACCACGACGCCCTTTTCAGTGAAGGATATTTTGAAGCTGGAGCACCACCATGGCTTTGAAAATGAATTCTTTATCACTGATCAAGTTGTCCCGATGCACTATCAACACGCGCACGGCGCGTCCCGGAGCGGGGACGTTTATGACTGCCAGTCTGAGCCGTGCGTCTCTGGGATGCAGGAGAAGATCGATTCCCACAACTCAGGAGCAGAAGATGAGATAAATAAACAGGGTGAGATGACACATACACGATAATGAGTCAGTTCCAGCTATAAACAGTGAGGACGGTTGGTTGCAGTAGGTTCAGGCCAACCAGGGCCTTGGGCGCGTGATAGCAGGGACCAAACAGCCCACCACGAACTGCCACATTTTCTGTTTCTTCAAAATCAACCAAAGTTTATTAACCAAATTATTAACAATAATGTATCTTAAATGAACACAAATACACGATGAAGCGCGTATATTTTAAATAGTTTGCAACCAAACATCCCAAAACTATCAAATGAATTTATGAGGATAACGACGGTGACAATGAAGCTTTATTATTATCAATAAAAGTCACTATGATCAATTATTACGATCTTTGTAAGTAATCAGGCGCACACAGTTTAAACAGAAAAGGGGCACAAGAGTGCTGTTTCTCCCTACCGTTTCTACTGGTCCTTTATATCACATTTTAACTCTGGTAAATAACTTCTGTAATCCGTTTTGAATTTAATCCGTTTTAAACAATTTCTCTTCTTTCAAACGTCAATATAATCAAATGTACGTCTTCCAACTCAGAGAATATTATTCAGTGCATCTTTTTCTCAGATTTGAGGTTGTTCGAAAAAGAAAATTCTTTTATTGAAACACATGACATCCAACTGCATCAACTGTTTTTTCATTATATTTTAGAAAAAAATCAAATATTATAAGTGATCTATAGTCTATGCGTAGTTCAAATATGGTTTTTGATGGTTCACAAATTTAAAATCCAGTACCTCAAGTTTTTTATCTGACTGTTTTCTTGTCTGATGTGCAGAGATGTGCGGACTCGACAGTTCACCTGACTGCGACAGAAACTCAAAAAACAGACCCAGGCTGCGCAGGAAGCCCCGGGTCCTCTTCTCCCAGTCCCAAGTGTCCGAGCTGGAGAGGCGCTTCAGACAGCAGCGCTACCTGTCCGCGCCGGAGAGAGAGCACCTGGCCCACATCCTCAAACTCACCTCCACGCAGGTCAAAATCTGGTTTCAGAATCGGAGGTACAAATGCAAGCGCCAAAGGCAGGACAAGTCTCTGGAGCTGGCGGGGTATCCACCTGCGCCGAGGAGGGTGGCGGTGCCGGTGCTGGTGCGGGACGGGAAGCTCTGCAGCGCAGGTTCACAGTCAGCACCTTATAATGTGACTCTTGGACGATATAATCCCGTGTTTGGATATGAAAACGTGTATGGCTGCAGTTATCACAGCGTGTCACCTCCAGCCACTATGACCGCCGCACAGATGCACGATAACCGGCTGGTTGATTTAACAGGTAACAGCGAGGGGCCCTTCAACCACGGACACTTCCAAGCTTCATTACAGGCTGTAAGAGGCTGGTGATTAAAGATACACACATGTAGTAGAAAGCTATGAAATATTACTGTCAGTGTTGTTTATTGTATATTTTGGGTGGAATTGTTTCTGTTCTTATTAGTTTTCTCTTGTTGGAAAAGTCAGAAGCAAATAAAAAAAATCTGATGATAATACACATACACAAGAGTAGCCTCTTTAATATCCTTTAAATTTTTTCTTCGATAATTATATTTCCAACTTTAAATAGCTAGGTTACACATTCTGAATTAAATATATAAAATATAATTTAATATTGGTTCCGAAAAGTTATTTGTGTTATTATACATATGTCAACTAAACTTAAAACTACAAAATACATTTATACGATACTGATTTGCTTCAATTGATTTTTTAAATCCTTTGGTTATTATCTCTTTTGTTATTATATTTTTACGACATCGCCTGTGAAGTTGTCACCCAGTAGGCCTACTGTCCTACAAAGACCGATGTTAAAAATACTTAAAAATGTTATTAGTGTGTAAACTCTAACGTGTATATCCATTACTTCCAGCGCATATGTGTAAACTGTTTCTCTTAGGATCCAATTAAAAACAACATACCGGATTAGGAACGCTTTGGTAATTGCTTATAGAGCTGTCGTCTGCGCAGTTTATCAAAGAGAGCCATCAAAAAGCTAATGGATGAAGTGACATCTGACCTGACAGGGCTGCTCTATCAAACTGATCTCATTATTGTCCCATTCACAAATCCGCTGATAAGGCTGGAGAGCCTGTCCTGTCCCGGAGCTTTGCTTGGTAAACAAACCCGCAGACAGAGTGGCTCTTTAACTTTTCTAAACTTTCAATCAAACGGGAAACACTTCCAGTGTGACCTGTCCGATGAGCCACAGATACCACTGAATCCACTTGCACTGCAAAAAAAAAAAAGAAGGACATTTTGTTTCATATCATTTCATGTTGTTGATTGGTTGTTAAACTTACAGACCAGCGTCTCAAACTCTAAAAACACGGCTTAAATGTATGTTTTTTTAAATTCTAACAGTTCAATCGATCTTGAGCACGCATGCTGATAATGAATGAATTGAACACAAATGCAGTGTGCCTGTGTTACCATTAATCCACATGGACACTCAGGGGGCAAAAGGGCCTGAGGAGGAGAAACACCTCTGGAAGGAGAGAGGAGCTGAAGAGATAAGGATGAAGCTGTAGACAGAGAGGAGACCAGAGACACTTCAAGAGATCAGATAATGCCTCCTCTGTGTGTGTGTCTGTGTCAGATATTTAGCAGCAGTTATGTTAATGATGGGTGTGTTCAGCAAAAACCTATGGTTTTAAAATGTGATTTATTTGATCAGATATTTCTCATTTATACCAAAATAAGAAATAGCTCAAAACAATCATACTTTCAGACACATGTAGAAAAAAGGATTCATTGAACGTTTTTACAAGCTACAAGAGTATACTATACTATAGAGACAAGTCCTGAAAAATAGAAAAGAAAAGCAGGCAAATCTTACGTGGAAAAAGTATGTGCAGTAGTTATGTTTTATTGGGTCGTTCTTGATAAACATTCAGGATAAAACCAAACAGTAGGCAATTGAGGTGCTAATGGAGCAGAAAGTGGGCTGAGTGGGACATAAAAACAGGTTGCCACTATGTGTGTGTGTGTTATGTGTGTGTGTGTGTGTGACAGAGAGAGAGACAGAGAGAGAGAGACCGACAGATGTGTTAGAGATATGTATGAATGAAGTCAGAATCCCAAAATAAAGAATAAAGATGCTTGATTACGGTGTTGTGATGAGGGTCAGTTTAAACAGAGGATGACGTGAGTCTGGCCATCAGTGAAAGACCCATTATGGTTTACTCCAAAAAGTTTGAACTCATGCTGCAATTATGTCAGCTTTAGAAAAGCAGACAGAGATTCTGCCTCTGTAACAGACTTCAACTGCCAGTCCACTAGTCTGGTGTTTGTGATTGATGCTGCGATGATTCAGACCCTAAATCGTGCAGATATGAGCGATGAAACTATCCATGACAGATAACTATTGACGGTGCATAATCAGGCTCTCTTCATACTAATCCTTTGGTAAAACAGCTCATTGTGTGGTTGTTCCTGTAGATTGAAGTGGCTGCTGGCTTTGTTACACTGAGAGGACTTGATGTGTGACTTTAAAGCTCCCTCTAGTGGAAGACTCCCACATCATTGTTACATGGCAAAGAACTCATTTATGCCAACATCATAGCACACAAATAAGATGTATATTGTTAGTATACACCAAATATTTAAAACCGACGTTAATAATATTACTATAATACATGAAGGATAACTGAACAGTGCCTCCTGGTAAGAGACAGCATGAATCAACATAAATCTCAGGTGCTCTAAAGAGTTTTTTTCAGATTTTAATGGGGTTAAGAAGGAAACGAACTCTGGGTGGGGTTGGATGGGGAGACAAGGGGGGTTTGTTCTGTATACTGTTACACTTTCATATCTTTTCAGTTGAACCATCTTTCAGAAGAAGTGAATACAAAAGATTTAGAAAGAAGAAAGATTCATTTTCTTATAGTAGAGGTTTGTTTGTAAACCTCAAATTCACCCGTTCAGTCCGATGACATATTTGTTATGTCTTGTGCAATAACACGGATCGCAGTATAATACAACACTGATGCTGAACAGATAAAACGAATAGTTACAACAAAGTCTCACCACTTGTCATCTCAGACAAAGAAATAGCAGAAAAACAACAGAAGATTGATGGCACAACAACTTTTTCAGCGGCTCAAAGAAAACATCGTCATCACATAGTACGTTCTGTGGAAGACAAATGCCTTCCCAGGCTAAAAGGTCAGAGGTTCTGCCACATCACATCTGATGCAGAGCTATGCAGCCAAATAAATGTGCAATCGATGCTTAGGACACAAGACACGAGAGGAAACGTTTCAGCTGAGAGCGATCATGTGGATTGTCCCAGAATAAGGGCAGAGGATGACAGCATAGTTGGTAGAGCTTTAAAAAGGCTACTGGCTTTGTTTACGCTCTTGTCATTGAACTGAGTGCATGTGTTTTCTTATTCGGCCGAGTGAATATGCTTTTGATGACAACCAAACATGTGCTCGATGTATTCTTTAAGTGATAATGAAGCGATCAACTCTTGAAATAACTCTCTGAAAAGTTTCATTTTTCTTCCAATTAGATAAAAACTACATTTTATTACATATTCACATCTAAAAATACACACAAGGGCTTTAGAAACACAAAGACAAACTGTGTCTAGACAGAAGGATAAAAAAAAAAGTCTGTGCTTACAGTTCAACACACTTTTGCAGACAGACGGTCGCAGACAAAGAACTCAAGGTGAATCACATCATACTGATGATCTTAATACCGTGTTGACAAGACATCCGCTTATGCTTAACAGGAGCTCCAGTAGATTTAAAACAGATGGCTTTTATACATGATGATCACAACACAGGACAGAACATGTAAACTTTATCAGTCACTGTGGCTTAGCAGAAAGTATAATTAATGCACTTTTATCAAACTAAAGCAGTGATAATGCAAGCACCCATCAGTATGACATTGTGGTGTCGGTGACTGCTCAGTGTGTGGTTGGTGCCAAGGAAGGTGGAGGAGTCAGCGGGGCCCAGGGGCCACGGAGAGGATCATGTTTATCGTACCTAAATTCATGCATTTCCAAATGAAGCATGAACTCCCAGAGGAACACAGACGCTGCTAGTAAACGTCTCATTTTCCGGAGAAAGTCAGGCTGAACCACGGAGAACAACAAATAAACAGCCACCGAGCAACAACTGTGTCCGTTCAGGAGCCGGCCTAAATGTGTCCAACTCATTAGTGCTCCAGTAGGTATGACCACCCACTCTGACCCCCACTGCCCTCCCACTGCAGACAGACTTGCCTCTCTACAGCTGCAGACAATCGGGTTACTACGCTGAGCTGGGACACAAAGCTCCAGACATATATCCACTGAACTATTATCACATGTGAAAATAATTCTAAATTACCATTACTTTTAATATGAACCTGGATTGTTTAGATGTCTGAAACTTTATATGTCATAAAGTTAATTTAGCAGTGAAATCATATGAGTAGATCATACAGTGTACAAACTATGGGATTATAATACAACATTCAGAACATATCTGTACAAAAAGTATACACATACTCTACGGGAATATACAGTTAAAAGTATGTACAATTAGCATTTTATGTGTATTTTTCATGCACATGCTATATTTTGAAATACATTAAATAAACATATCATATGAAAGAATATACTACTTCTTGTTTATAAGAAACACATTGTAATTGTTTGATGTCAGAAATCCCCATTAAGTTGATCTGAAGAGGCAAACAAATGAAAGTTGGCCCGCCTACTTCACTTGTCAGCGCAGTCAGAGTAAACCCGCCCCTGCTCTTGTATAAATTCAGACAGTGTGAGTGTGTGAGGAGACACACTCCGTCAACTCCCGCTGTAGCCCTCTGCCACTGAGAGGCCTCTGACTGGTGGATTACTGTATGGAAATGTCTGACACCGTCAAACCAGTGACCTCCTTCTTCATAGAGGACATCCTCTCCATTAAGGACAGCAAGAGATGCAATGACAAATGCTGTTCACTGAAGATTGAAAGATGTTCACAGTGGAAAGAAGAATCTGAAACGCTGTCGGAGCAACTCTGCCCTCAGGAGACAGCGTTTGGAAAGCAGACAGGTGAGCTCCTGCAGACTTTCAATAGCAGGAATGAGATGGAAAGATAACCCAATACATTCTGTGTATTTGACTTTGATGTGCAGAATAATGTTTTCGAAGATGGAAGAAATCTTTATGGGATAAATAGCAGGTCTATATCATTAGAAGTTGTAGCAATGTTTTTCTGAGATTATTATTTATTTATAGCGGTGGGTGTTTACCTTTTTGAACCCCCACTTAACAGCCTGATGTGCAGATTGCATCACATTGATGGTTACAAGGTAGTTTTTCCCCTTAATCACCCAATCACATCTGTACTTCACAGATTCTCTGGACACTTCCTGTCCCAGCACCTCAGAGTCCAGCAGTTTTTCCTCCACGGGCAAACAGAAGCGCTCCAGAGCTGCATTTACACACCTTCAAGTGCTTGAACTGGAGAAGAAGTTCAACCATCAAAAATACCTGTCCGCCTCCGAGAGGGCTCATCTGGCCAACACCTTAAGACTCACAGAGACCCAAGTGAAAATCTGGTTTCAGAACCGGAGGTACAAGACCAAACGAAAGCAGCAAACACCAGAGTTCTGTAAGGACGTTTACAAAGCAGAGAGACCGGGCCTGAGAGACGATTTGGTCCGATCATCATTAATCACCTCCTTCTGCAAAGCCTACCAATACAGACCCTACCTGTGGGACTACAGTGGCCCCTGGGGGCCAACGTTATGGTGAAACTGGAGCATATGATTTATAATCATAAACCTATGTTTAGTGTCCCTGATATTTAGACTCTATGTTCTCTATCAAAGTTGATTCTCTGTTATTTGACAGTCATACCGTTACCAGTTTATAAACATATCCTGTCATTTTTCATGCACACAGAAACATTTGATCGCTGAAGTTAACTGTGGCATTTTGGTTAATTTGTTATTAAATAAATGTTGATACATTTTACTTTTCTTTAAAGTTTTGTGTTGAAAAAATGACCTGACGTTTTGGGACTTTACTACCTTAGTATTGGCACAAGTTGAACATAAGCTCAGGTTTCACATGTCCAGTCATACTTTAAACAAACCTTATCAATTTTGACATGTAGCTCAGTTTGTGGTGAAAATGATATTACATCAAAACATAAAGAAAGTGGAAAAACTCGCAAATTGTTAAATGATAATACAGTTTTATCAAATGTTTATTATATATTTCAAACAACCTATCAATGTAACACCTAGTTGTATCTGACCGTGAATCAGCAGTAAACTACATGGATAGGTGTTTTATAGTATATTTAAACTATTCATGTGGAGTTAAACTCTGATAATACAACAGTAAAATTAGATGAGAAGAGTATACAGAGATGAGGGTGATATGATAAATGAGGGCCAAAGAATGAGATGTGATTCCTTTAAAGAGCCCCTGACCTCATTACATGGAGATAAACTGCTCTTCAGCTTTCTTGAGGTGACATCATGAGGAAAGCTGCATGAAACTAAGAAACTTACATTTCTTATCTGTAACATTTTAAAAATAACTAAAGATAGATAATAATTAATTAGTCAAAGAACAATGGGAAGAGTGGGAAGAGTTATGAAAAGAGAAAACTTGATCCAAATTTGAAAACTGGACAACTGAAGCAGTGAAAAGTAAAAGCATACAACAGAGAAATAACCTGTAAAGACACATACAGTATAAAGAAGCATAAAGCAAGTAAGCAGTACTGTACAGTAAGAACACATGAGAATAACCACAACATAACCACAAAATCACAACTTCCAGATGACCACACATCAAATTTTAAGGCGGCAAGGGCATCTTTTTCCACTCAAAGGCAGGCGGTGTTGTCTCGAACATCAAGTTCAATCTGAGGATGCCAGTTTTGCTTGTGCCACTGTAGCATGAAGCAGTTAAGCTATCATGATGGCTCATGAATGTGACAGTGATTATTATAGTAACAAAACCTGTCTGTTAACATGTTTACCACTATGGGACATATAGGGGGTAAGAGAAGGTGATGGGAATAAGAAATTGGGACAGCATTCTTATTTCTTGTGATTTAACGTGGCCAATTAGGTATTCAATTCTATCTTTATGTTTGTATATTATGCTAACAGGCTAACTAATATGCTAGCAGGAGTTCCCACGATAACATGATAGCTTACCTACATTTTACTGAATGTTAAGTTGAGAAAGTTAATTATTTGTATGTTTAATGGCTTATAGTCTTAAGTGTTAATGCATTATGTGAACTATTTTGTGTGTGAGATGTTTGTTTTAATTGTTATTCTCTATGAGAAGGCTCTGTTTTGTATTGAACTCATTTTAGGACTTGTTTTTGTTGTTTTTTACTTTATCTAGTTATCATGGCAAGCTCGACAGCATGGATGTGCAATTAAATGCACATAACCAAAAGAACGCCTATTGTTTGTGATATAAACTGGAGGGGAACTACATTAGTATGAGTACACCAAGCAAAAGAACAACTGTACATTTACGAATCTGTGGAGCTGCGACCAGTTAAAATAGTCTCAAAATCCAAAAAGCAATAGTAACCTTGTTTTCAGTTACAAATCTTGTTTTAGTTGCAAGCTTGTTTTTGAGTTACAAATCATGTAATACACGTTTACAAATCATATTGAGACTATATTCACTCTATACATGACAGTGTGAGACAATGTAAGTCCTTGCACTGCCGTGTCACAGGCATCACACAGGTAGATATGCAATGCACTTTGTTATCTTTGAGCATACTGATACTATCCATGACTTGCATATAGAACGTCTCCTGTTGTTATCGCATGGCGTTCTGTACAATAAGAATGTTGCCCTCCACAGGGTCACAGAGGTCAATGCCTCCTTCATCACGAGGCTGAAAGTTCAGGTTGTATGGGGTTTGATTAAGTCCATCTGTTGTGTGTATCTGCCCACATAAAAACATTTTTCGGAATAAGAACATAGGAAAATAACAGCATTATGTTGTGGTTAATTGCAGCTTAATCATTTACAAGGTTCTGTTTTTTTAAGTGAAATAAATGCCTTTTGCAAACAAAAAAAGTGAAATTATGAATGTGGTCTGACAGAATACTCAGCTAATAGCTAACCCATCTACATCCATTACATCTGTATTTAAAGGCCATCACATTTACCTGTATGCCGCTGCCACACACTAGAGCCTCTAACACTCAACGCATCTGCTTCAACTCTGCTGTATTTGTACTCTGCATGGATGGGTTTTCCAAGTTAACTATTATTATTTTGATGTATTTCCACAACAGGGAGCATTGTTGTGTTTAAAACCAAGCAACAAAGTCATGGTATTACCATTTTCAGAGTCCAGTAAATTAATAAAAAAGCATTCTGAGCAAGGAGAAAAGACAATAATGTGAATAATTCAAATTAAAGTTCATTTATATTAATTATTTCAAGTTCAATTGTAGTACTTCTTTGAACATACATAAGGGTGTAGATGTTTATCATTTCCTCAAATGAAAAAGGAAAGCTTTCCTCTACTGCCATTAAGAGCAGAAAATAATTTAGAAATTCCCATGTGAGCTATTTATATAAAAGGTGAGTACCTAAAATGCGGCCTAAGAAGTGAGCTTCATGTGGGTTGGCATGCTGGGCTGACTCAGTGCAGCGCAGATAAGATGGCATGCAGGATTTAGTGCTTCACATATTTAAGATGGGGAAGTTTGTAGTAACATAAACAAAGTGTAAGCAGAGGACTGATGGAATTGATAGAGGAAGACTTGAGAGCTCTCACGCCAGGAACCTGTCTGACTTGTATCAAAGCAACAAGTGTCAATAGATTACCATAATCGTATTTTTCCTTATTCCTTACTGAGAATTTTTTTTCTGTCTCTGTATTCTTCTATATTTAAGTGTTGCTCATTCCTCTAAGTTTTCCCATTTTTCTGTGGAGCATTTTCATCATTTCAATTGTCATATCTAGAGATTGATATGAGCGTAAATCGTACCGTCCTGTTCAAGTTTTAGTTATAAATTCTTTGGAATATTAACTTACATATCTTGTATGTAATAGCAAAAAAAAAAAAATCACATTAAATCTTAATGATTTCCTTCAACTAAAGTGAGTTCTTATCAACAGCACCATTCATTTTAGGCCCTTGGAGTAAACAGGTAATTAGACATGAAGAGGGCAGATAGCATCTGTTTTGACGGCACTGAAAATCTGACAGTGTATCTCAGCTTCTTTCAGAGTCTCAAGCCATATACGAACACGCTTATCAGATAAAAGAGCTTGTTGAAGGGTGCACTGAAGGTTAGAAGAACTACTACTTTTTTGCACTTTGCCATTGTTAGCCTAATACGTGCACGTCCACAGGCTCAAAGAGCGACGGTACATTGATTCACAAACACATAACCTTTTGTCTGTTTCCTTCTCTTCCTTATCTGCACCACCTGGATTAACTGGATTTGGCATGTGAATGATGAAAATAAAGCAGTTCTGAATAACAAGAAACACAACGTTAAGTCCCAAGAGTTTATCTTCCTTGTCTATATATTTAGGGATCTGAATGTGGGATGCAGTGAACAGTGTGGTTGTGGAGCCGTCATCGTGCTCTTCAAGGTGGCCAATGATGCTTTGAAAAACAAGCAGATCTTCATAACAGATGAGGAGAAAACCAAACCCTAACCACAAAGACAGCCTTTGTCAGTGCTCCAATATGCCGTGACTGTCTGACAAACTTGTTGGAGTTGATAAGGAGGTTTAAAACAGTCCTGATCTTTTCACATGGGAACACTCATAAACTTCTTCGGGTAGTGTAACTGGATCCCTCATGTTACGGTACCAGTAGAGCAGCTGCCTTTCTTCTCCCATCAGCAGATACACTGCTGCATCCAACTTATCCGATGGTTGATTGCATGGCTGCAAACAGTGTGTTTGTGTGTGTGTGTGTGTGTGTGAAAGAAGCAGGGGGAAGACAGAGAGAGAAGAGTAATTTTCCAGAGTTCCTATCTGTGGGATAAAGATATAAAGTAGTGGGGCAGTTTACTGCAGATTAAAGTGATTAGAGAACAGTATGACAAGGACAGAGGAGATGGGCTGAGGGGGGCATTCATTGTGCGCTTCAGATAAACAGCCTGCTCATGGACAAGGGCGAAAACTAAACACATCAGGGACAACAACGTTACAGCACAAGTGTACGTGTCCTGAGGCATGTTGGTTTAGAATAAAAGCTCTGTGCTGTCTGTATCGCAATACAAAATCAGATCGTGTTTTTATGTCATTACATACTGTATTGTGTGCAGGACACACAGCTTAAATACAGCATTTCCCTTCATGTAAACAGCAGAATAAACACAACTCAGGAACAAAACTTTATAATTACTACATGGATAACTGTGAACAACATGGGGTCAATGACGGCAATGCAAAAAAGTATGCATGCGTCTAATCCTATACTTTTAATGCGTTGTTAATGCAATACTCACATTGCTTCTGTGTGACCACTCCCACTAATGCAATGATTGGGCATATTGTTCTGACATGTATGTTGTCATATGTCGCAAGAGCATTTGCATGTAGAATAATATATATATACAAAAACTACTGTATATATATATCTATAGTAGTTTTTGTCCAAAGTAGCAAGAATGGCCTTGGTAATCAAATGAGTTGGAGTTGATTGACTCCTTTAATAACTTTTACTGAGCAGTTTGTGAAGTCGTTAGGTGAATCCAGATAAAAGAGATGTATTAATTCAGCATTTCTCTCAGTTTTACTCAGTGTTGGCAGAGGAATTACCTCCTAAATCATTTCAAATCCAAGTTCAAGACTGGTAGGTGGTTCTTTAAACACTTTTCTTTCTATGAAAGAACAACCAGAGCAGGTCCAGCAGTGCTGGCCTGATTATGATATCATCATGTAGTGGGGGTGGATCCAAACATAGTGACAGCACATGTCAACATCATCTCTGCCTTTAAGGATTGTTAGCCATGTGTCTGTTATAACCTTTAAATGATACTATACCGCCCTCTGCTGGAAGTGTTAACTAAATTTTGAAACACTGGTTATGACATTTCAAAAATTCTGCTAAAGCTGTTCATTGTGTATTCTGTGGAGTAACAGGGACAGTTACTATAGGAAAACAAGTTGCTGTAGAATTCTTTGGAACATACTGATCACTAGATACTTTAGACAGACAGATAGATTTATAGATAGATAACTCTATTGATCCTGATGGAAATTTAGGCACCCAGTAGCTTGAATACAAAAACACCAATACACAATACACACAAGAATATAAGAGTAAGAACAAAACAACACAGCCTTGAAGTGAGTCTAACCGCCAGAACTACTACAGAGAGCTGTCTCTATGATATAGTATGTGCTGAATGGAACAGATGTGAGTTGATTAGCAGTGCAAATATGATGATTAAAACTGAAGATGACGGCCACATCCACAATGAGCATGACTAAACTTATAAATATAAAAACAGTATACATATTCAGTATGAATATTTGCCCAGAGTCTGTTCAGCTACTGCCGTTTTATTACTTCACTGAGAAGCATTTTTAACAGTGTCTTTAACATTCCCAGTGGTTCCACCCTCAAGAGAAATTAGGTTGAGTTAAATATTCCTGATAATTTTACCTTAAAAGGTGTTTTATTAATTTATATTATTGTCAAGGCTTTCACTCTGGAAACTGGTAGCACTGATGCCAACTGTCATTTTTTGGAAATTTTTCATAACAGCAGTTATAGTGTTGCCTTATTTTTCTTTTTCTGGTAGTATTACATAGTTGCACTGTAACGGAGGTCATTTTAAATTAAAGCTGCAAGCAGCGATGAACGGGCCCTCACACCGTCCTGCATGTCGGGGGTGTTGGTAGGACACTGATGCACATAAATGATTTTTGAGCATCCTAAAGGCCTCAAACGTTCAAGTTTACGCAGGAAATGCAACTTGGTTGACTTCCTGTTGGGCAAACTCTCTTAAAAGAAAAATGTTCATTATGAGACCAACCAAATCTCATGCAACTTTGATCAAACAAGCTTTACTGGCACTTCAGTGCACGAACCCTAATTATTATATACAAGTGATAAATACACTATTCTTTCAGACAGAAACACAGTTGATATTATTTGTAATGCATCATCTTTCCCAACATCTAAAAGAGTCAGATGGAGACAGGAAGTAGAGTATAAAAGCAAATATTGATTCAGTTTAAACAAAAACAAAAACACAGCATTTGTTCCTCACTTGCTTGTTTATTTGAGCTCCAGTGTTGCATACTGTAGCAGCATTACCACAATCATTTCATATTTGCATGGTCAAACTTCCACACATTCCTGTTGGCATTCAGAAAAAAATCATCCCATCTCCCATTTCAATCTTTTGTGCGTAAATAGCGTAAAAATATTTACATCATGGAAATCCCCACGTAGAATATCAGCCCTCCTGTCTTCTTTAAAATACAAGCATCTTTTAGAAACATTGCTTTGACACGTTAAAAGTACTTGGACACAGGTGTTGCAACATAGTTTGGGAATTATGATTCACCATTAGGAATCAACACTTGTTGATTGGCTTCATTTTACTTTTGTTTAAATTAAAATCTGAAGAGAGGAGTTTTGTCAGTGGATCAACTGAAACAACAAAAACCAAACCCAATGGGGACAACAGACTATATTATGAATATATGTTAATTAAGCTGCTTTTATATTCAAACTGACAATTCCATTTCCATTCATGTGAAATGCATTTTGCATTCAATTCAAGTAGTTTATATAGTCTACACAGACTGTTCAGTAAAAAAAAAATTGATTAATAATGTCATTTTCCAAAAAATTCATAATAACACAATTCCACTTTGAAGGGATTTTGCTCAAGTACTTTAGTAGTCGATTAAATGTTTTGTTAGAGCAAATTAAACTTTTCTGACACCATCGACCTCCAAAACACAAGCTAATGCCACGCTGAGTGGAAACTGTGGGGCACAAAAGTGGAATGACAAGTCACAGCAGGCAGGAAAACAGCATCATAATTACAAGTAAGATGCATAGAAAACAATCCAAGTCTTTGGTATATTAATAATTACCCTACTGTACAAACATAATGAATCTGTTGCTAAAGAGTTTAAGAGACCGCTGGAATCTGACGAACTGTCTGATCTTCAACAAAAGAAAAAAACTAACTGCATAATTAAAAACAAACAAATCAGGCTGCTTGATGGAGTATATCAATATGTAGAGGAATGTCCTGACTACTGAATGGAAAATAGTCAAGAGGCTGGAGAGAGCAGTGAGCACACAGGAAACGTGTCACTGCAACAGGACGAGTGAAAATAAAAGAAATAGCATTGGATCAGGCTTTCATTAGTCTCATGGTACTGGAGTGCCCGAGGTCATAGGTCAGTTTCAACATGAAAGTTATGTTACAATTTGGATCACAAAAGGGCCTTTAAATTTCAGCAAACTTATACTCTGAAAATATTTTATATACATTCTTCAACCTTTATGTTAAATGGTCAATATGACACACATAAATGAAAACGGGCCACTCAAAAGCTAAATACACACACACACACACACACACACACATCAATACAAAATGCACATGAAGGTTGAGATATGGCCACCAAAAGTAACAGCTTTATCTGATCCACCTTTGGACCAGCACAATGAAGTTTCTCAGAAATAGACACACTCAAAATATATATTCATGTTTTTGAATACAGCTGCTTTCTTTCTTTAAGTCTATACTTCTTTTGTCATAACTATTATTGTGCGTGATTCAGGAGCATAGTAGTGCTGCACTTTAACAAAGCAAATACCTGGACTATTACAGCCTACACACCTTGATACTGAGAGTCTCTCAGGGGGGAAAGATCTTGTATTTTGCACTTAAAGCAAAACAAAATTGAATTTAATAAATAAAATAACATTTCTGCAGACTGGCACATGACCATTTGGTACAGATTTAATAATTGAAAAAAACAAAACAGTGTTCAGTTTAGTAAATTCAGATTTGACAAATGTGACAGTTATGTCATAAAGCACCACTTTAAGATTTAATCTCATAACAGAGCAGTGGCTTCTTTGCAAGAACAAACAAAAGTGAAATCTGAAAGTAAAGATTCTCTGTCAAAAACCAGAGGGCAAAAGAGAGAAATAAAAAAAGGTGAAGCAGCATTTAATATTCACGAGGCACTTGGAAAGCACAGCTGTTCCGTCCGTCAAGGAGTGAAAATAAGGAGTGTTGATTTTATAAATACAATGGAATTAAACAAACAAACATTGTGTTCCTTCCGCATCCATAAAATGCAAGCCTTGGAAAGCTAACAAAATAAATAAAAAAGTCCCAATATTAAGAACTATAACCACCATTCAAGACAACTTAATTACATGCTCCCGACATGTAACAAAGCAAGTTTGGAGAGTTGCGGTTGATGCGTTGGTGGAATGGAGGAAGAAGACGACGACGACGGTTCAACTTCTTCTAGGTATCTCTGCCTGTCATTCCTGTTGCATTTTCTGGTTGCGCAACACCATCTTAACTTGAACAACACACACACCCCCACACACACCTAGTTAATAAAAAGGAATATTCTCTACCACTCCTCAACCACAACAACTTCCCTGTGAGAGACAATAACTGATGTTATTTCCTTGAGCAGCTCACGCAGCCTCAGGCTGGAGCCTCCTTTCATCAGTTACCGTCTAGGTGTGGCTTTAATTACATTTTCCATTACATCGGCCCAGGTCCTGCCTCCGATTGCAGCTGCTGCTTTGTCAGGAAGTACTTGAAGAACTCATACACTGACCAGGCAATGGCAGTGGAGGGCATCTGGTATATAATCCGAGCTTGGACCCCTTTGAAGAAGGCTGCCGGACCACCAAGCCGGTACACTGTCCTGAAGGCGTTAGCCATACCTGATAGGTGGCCGCTGATGTTCACGGAGTTGAGTGCTACATTCTCTTGTGTGTTGAGCAACGTTTTACAAACATCAAGCGGAGTGGTTATTGCTGCGGAGATGGCTCCTGCTGCCGCTCCCGACACTATGTGGCTGCCAGGGTGGTAGTGTCTGTGTGGGTTAAACTGTTCCTGCATCAGCTCGTAGGTGATGAAGTGAACGGCCTGGAAAGGGATGTTCATGGTCAGCTGTGTGCTGTAGCTGCGGTAGAAGGCTCCCATACCCTCAGTACGCGTTACTGTTTGAACACAGTCCCAAAGTCCTCGATATGGCGAGTTGTACATTTGCATCCTCTGTTTTATCACTGAGCCAGGGACGGAAACAAGGACCCGTGTTAGTATATTTTACCACATACATTTCATATGCATTATATACAATTTTATACTTTGCACTTAAGACAAAACCATCTTAAATGACTTGGTGAGGACGTGATGTCTACGTGATGTTTGCCTTCAAAATGTATTGTTATATTAGAATTAGTAACAACAATTTTTTTATGTTCTCAATATGTTTTAAATGTGTTAACAGACTAGCCAGACAGCTAATAATGACATCATAATACCTGAACAAAAAATACAACAGAGAGTGTGAAACGAGAAGAGATTAAAGAACGGGTGCAGTTGGAGAAATTATTTTTTTAATGCCAAGGTTTATCGTTCCCACCAAATCAATCAGATTTATATTACATTGTGTTGACCAGTCCAGCACAAGAGCAGTTTTAATATCTCCTGTTTTAAAGGATATGGCTGTGATTACTACATTTTTGTTGTATTATTCATTTTGCTTAGTTTTTTGGATAATTATGGAGCTGTAACGCCCAGCGTATATATAAAGTATATCAGGCACTGGAAACACATAGTATTATGGAAACTAATAATACTTGTTAATCGCATCAATTGATTGTTGGTTTTGTTATTTTCATGGGATTTGTTAATAACAAATAACGTTTTTCTTGGATTTTCTTCTTTTCTTACCTTCAGCTGGGTTCATGACAGCATCATGGAGGACAGTGGCCACACTACCTGCCAAACCTGTTAAAACAAACAGACCTTGTCAAGTCTAAATCAATGAATGTGTTTCCAAGAATTTTAACATTAAATCTATTTGTTAGAGATATGAGCCTTATTTTAGTTGAGGTCAGGGTTTACAAGCTAAAAAATGTCGGAGGTATCCCAGATAGCATGTTAGGATGTTTCCTTTCAACTACACTCCTCCAGGTGATGTTGCTCAGCCCAGTGTGAAAGCAGTTAGCAGAAACGTCTACCATTGGCTATATGGCTGTTGCCTCCACACTGAATGATGTCACTTAGTGATCGTTTGAGCCGTTCGTAGCAGGCGAAGTAGAGCGCGTGGGCGGGTCCGGCTCCCATCATGGTGATGTTGAGCCCTCTCAGCGGCCTGAAGATCCCTTCTGTCCGGATGATCCTTCTCAGAGCGTCGTACACGCTCCTGTACTGTGCATTTGGGTCTGGCTGCAAGCTCTGCATCCTTGTCTGGAAAAAACAAAAAACAAAAAAACATGTATGTTTTATCATTTGCACCAGTTTGGTTGGATCTGACAGTTACGGTATCTGTAAGTGCTAAAGCTTGGAGCGTGAATGTGACTCTGTAAAGTGGGCACCTGGTGCCGGCCAAATCTTCATTTCTTGATGTATTGTTCCCTGTAATGCTGCCATGTTGCCTTGACAGTAAGTGAACTTGGGAGGCAATGGCTGAGTGTGTGAGAGTGTGTGTGTGTGTGTCCCAAGGCTGGTGTAGGAGGCTGTAGCAGCTCTTTTTACTCCACCATGCCAAGTTATCTGGACACCACAAAGCATGTTTTTATTTGTAAAGAGATCTGGGGCTGTTTCAGGAGATAGGCCAAGTCTATCTTCCTCAGCATGTTCCAATGTGTTTCCTTCCTTTAGCTTAACAATAAAATATCAATTACATTTCCGTTTGATACAAATTTAAGTATGTGTGGTGCACAGAACTTGGCAGCAGTTTACGTTTTAAGTTTGTGTGACTAATTTTATGCACTACAAATCCCATTGTTCTGTTGAAGACAAAAGGCAAAAATGTGATCCATTTATTATAAAACGTGTTAACTACTATCAGTTTGTTCTAGAGATAATTTGAAGGGTAAATAATGCTGGAAACAAAGCAACCTACCAACAGTTCAAACTGTATCCAAGGACAGCGCTCTTTTTATTTTTTTAAACGCCTGACGATAAAAGACACCTCACGCTCTCATGAACAGACACGAGTACGTTGGGAAAGATTGTGGTTATGGTAACTAAAAGCCAACACTACTTGTTGGTCTAAGAAAGGACATGGAAGCTGGATACATTACATCAACTATTAGTCCAACAGTTTCAGGTCTAACTTTCGAACAAACATGTAAATGAAATCGTAAGGTTCTCAACAGAGTCTGTTCATTTATGAATTTTTTTTTTTTTTTTTTTACTGGACTCATAATGTGAAACAGCTAATGATAGCACGAAAACATGATCGTTGTCTGCATAAAAAAATGCTGTTAACATCACTGTCCGACTGTGGTGACAAAATTATTTAAGCATAAGAAAAAAAAGAAACACCCCCATCTATGTAGATTTCTCCACTGCGAAACTATTAAAGGATTTCTTATTCTGATTCTGATACTACGTTACGCTGTGTCCCGTCTTTCTAATTTACATGCGGCAATGCAGCTTTTGGCGGTTCAGTCTCGGTGGTGGTTTACTAATCAACACTGCAGAAGAGCGATTGCATGCACACACCCTTCACTGCGTGTGTGCGCAACACCGATAAGATCCCCCTCTTAGCATTAGCACAGGCTACTCCCTAATTTCTCGCCGTGTCTTGTTCTTTACTGGGAGGTTGCAACATGCAGTTGACCGGTGGAGCAGATTTCTACCACTATCCACCGAAATTCTTTCTGGTAAACGCATCTCAGGCTCAATGCGAGACACCAATTTGTTACTTCATCAAACACAGTTTGGAATCTTTGGAATGCCTTTGATGTACCAGTTTCCTATTCTGTACACTGTAAAGTAAATTGGAAGAAATAGGAACCATGATTCATCCTTTCATCAGTTTAGATACACTGAAATGTCAAAACAGGTTCTTTGTGAAAACTTAAAAACCTCAAGAGGAAATGGCAACAGTGTTTTGTGTAATGAAGGCCTGTTTGTGTAATGAAGGCCTGTACGTTAATTTGGAAGGTTGTCCACATGCGAACTATGAAACTGAAACAAAGAGTATATAATGACGTTTCTTCCCTTGCAGTATGTTAATGAAGTTGTCTGTGCCACATCAAGATTATTGTTGGGGTAAAGGAGCATGCCAAATTATCAAAACAGCACTACATTGTTAGAAAACAATAGCTGAGCCGAACAGGAGGATTGCAGGGGCAAAGTTCACAATCAAACCAACTGTTTGCAATTATTTTGCAGAAACAAGCCAAGCTTAAAACTAGCCAATCGTTTCATTTATTTAGCTGCTGGACATTAACGCTTGAAGGCTTTAATTTCAAGACGACACTCATCTGGGAACACATTTGTTTTTTGAAACTGGTCATTCAAAGTGCTGAAGTCAGGAGGGGTCTCTCCGTTTGTGAACTCATGTGATCCCCGCAATCATCACCCGTCTACCTCTGTGACAGCCCCTGTATTTGACTCCAGAGCATCACCTTGGTAACTTGGACCTGAATTATGAATTACGTTAAACGAGTTTGGAGCTTTGCTTTTTCAGTTTTGCGAAAAGCTAAAAACTCCACCTGGGCAGTAACTTGATGTGCAACTCTTTTTGTGGCAAGTTTGAGTCAACACGTCAGACCTAAGAGGCTTTTTAACAAAGTTTACTTAAGATCAAATTAGATCTTCCTTGTAAATCATGCGAGTGCAACTGTCATCAGAAGATTATAGTCATTTTCTTTTATTACTGTGCATTAGGGCTGAAACTCACAATTATTTTCATTATGTATTATTGTACAGGTTACTTACTCGATTAATCATTTAGTCAATGAGATGTGAAAAAATTTGGAATTTTTCCAAAAGCTCATTGTGACGTCATCAAATATCTTGTTTTGTACAACCTACAGTCCAAAACCCAGAATTCAGTTTATCATTACAAAAAACCAGACATGCAGCAAATACTCACATTTGAGAAGCTGCAACTAGAAAATTGTCGTCATTATTATTGAGTAGCAGATACATTTTCTTTTGATTGATTAATTGTTTCATCTTCACAAAAACAAAAAAAAGGCTAATCACTCACACTGTACATTTTCTAAATTGGCTTTTGTTTATTTTGTATATAACAGTTACATCCCATTTTACAGTCACTACCCCTTTGGTTTATTGTTTATTCCACATTCGTTTATTTAATATATATCTGCTGTATATGCACTTTGATACTGTTTGTAATTTCCGGTTAGATGCTGAATTGCATTTTGTTGTTCGCTATGAGAATGCAGTTAAATCTAATCTAATAAATGTCTTGATCATATTAGGGAATAGATAGAGACGATTTAAATAGTGTTGATTTAATCTGATAATCCAGGACACGTCAAGCAGTGGCTTTTTATTGAAACTAACAGCCCAACTAGGGCTGCAACTAATGATTGCTTTCCTTATCAATTAATCAATAAAATGTTTAGTCTATAAAATGTGAAAAATGCTCATCACAACTTTTCCAGAGCCCAAAGTGGCTCCTTTTGTCCAATCAACAGGCCAAAACCCAAAGACTCTTCAGTTATTATCATAAATAACAAAAAAAGCAGCAAATCTTCCCATTTAAGAAGTTGGAAGCAGCACATGTTTGACATTTGTGCTTGAAAAATGATTATTTGATACATTTGTTTGTTTTAGTTTTTCTTTCGTTCAACTAATCAATTAATCGACTAATCGCTCTTAACCCAGAAGGGATACGTTGGTCAATGAATCTATGAGTGGCCAAAAAAGTATACTTCTGTATAGTATATTGCACCGCAAAGTTTAGTAACGTTGTTTAGGTAAGGCTGTTGTAATCCGTCTAGTTTGGAGGTTTAAGGTAGTTTGACATCGTTTACAGTCAAGTCAGGCACTTGACCTTCACTTACCCTACGTCAGTAATAGGACAAGATAGGATAACTCATTTCGTTTCACTGTATGGGAGAAACAACTCTGACTTTGAGAAACAACCGAGATAGCATGGCAACGTGTTTACATAGAGCAAAACGAGCTCGTGATAAAAAAGAAAATAGCTCGGTTTAGCTAACACATTGTGTTTATTTCACAATGCAATTTAGGTGAGCCTGCTTAACTAGTTTGTTCAGTTTACTTGTAGTAAGCACGCAGTCGTGCGTCAATTAGCTAACACTGAGGCTAACTAAGGATGGGCAGCTTGAACATTTTATAGCTAACGTTCGTTAGCAAGCAATAGCGAGATGTTTGTACAGTTAGCACTGCCTTGTAGCTAGTCAGTGAATGGGCTATAGTGGCAAAACACGTGTGATATGCTGATAAACTGCGTCTGTGTATGTTACCTTGACAGAGTCCACGGGGTACATCACCGTGTGCTCCAGTATGCCAGCTACGGCTCCTGCTGTCATGTGGGTCGCCACTGAGACATGAGGTGGCAAGCTCTCGTAGTTACCGTCACCATCAAAAGGCTCATCGTCTTTGCATTTGACCTGCGACATCTCCAGAGTTGCCGCCACACGGTCACAGCTCAACTCCATGCGTGGTGAGCTCTACCACTCGGTCTCCTGTACGAGACAACACTCAGAGAGGTGTCAGCGGCATGGACAACCACAACACCATCACTAGTTAGTGGAGTTCCAGCGCCCCTGTGACGTCGGCAGCTGGAAGGCGTGGCTCACATGAATGGACCTATCATTTTGCATATGCTCAACAACGGGCGGGCTCTTAGTTTGAGTCGGCCAATGAAAAGTTTCCATGGCAGATTCCGCTTGACACTTCACAGCCCTGTTATGTATCCCAGCTTGTCTCCGTTTATCTAAGATAGTTTTTGAATGGGTTTGACGAAAGTGTAATCGCACAGTCCTGCGTGGATAGATAAGTAGGTTTGGTCTCTTTATCAGGAAGCTTCTGTTCATTAATATTGTACAGAAATCGTGCAACTTTCCTTTTTCAGAAGGACTGGTTCCCTCGCACTGAATATGGTATTAAAGGTTGTGGAAGAAAATACTCAGATGATCAGACTATTTAAACAAAAGTGCTAATAACCCTACAGTATAAACTTACTCTATTACTAGCCTAGTCCTTAAAAGTTCTTCACAAGTAAGAGGAAGTGTTCTTTTGTTTTGTGGACACAACAGAACCATATTAAGTTTCAAACCAACAGAAAGGCATTCAGCTGCTACTGTGCTCATACTGATAACTTGTTTCAGTGATAGGTGTGTTTGGTGGCACTTCTTTTGGAGTGAAGCATTTTTACATAATTTGTTGGAAAATTCCCTGGAGATAATTATCTTAGGCACTGAGGAACCAGACCAAAAGGGCCACCACTTGTTGCTACAATAAATTAGCTTACCATCTAGATGACAAAAAAGCACGTTCAAGAAGTTTTAAAATAAAGCGAGCTTACACAACCTCACACCACCTTTTCACCTATTAAATTTAAACATACTGTTCTGCGCACATCATCCATACATCACATATGAACAATCATATGAAATGAGAAGCCTCTTAGGAAAGGGGTGCACCACAGCCGTGCTTTAGTTTCAGCTCCTGGTTAAGACATATGACATAATTATCACACTTTCAGACATGTACATTACATGATGCTACCTTACAGGTTCAAATGAATTACCTATTCAATTCAATTAGCTCAAGGAACCATCTTAATCAGGTTAAATGAATGACTACACTTTCTCATTACACCTCCTATTCTTAATAATTTATCATATGCTCCTTAGCTGTGCGGTCCTGTCTCTTGTTGCAAGCCAGAAGTTAAAATTTCACTTTGATATCGAACTGTAGGTTTGTGTTTAGGATATCACCTGCTTCTACTGAACATACTTAAGATTCAGCAGCTCTGTAGCAATTCACTCTCCTTTTTACATGACAGAGGGAGATCTGAGCATTTTTTCCAATTCCAATTTTGTGAACTATCTGTTGGTCAAAATATTTTAGTTTTCTGATACTACGTTACGCTGTGTCCCGTATATAGTTGATTATTTTTATATAGTTTTTATAAATTATATTATTCTTTTGAAGAAAGAAACACAGTATTAATCATCTTCACAGTGAATGAGTAGGACTTTATTAACTATCCTGTGTCGCTCACCATTACATAAGCTCTACACACACAAAGCACACTCTGGGCGTGTCGGCGAAGCAGTGTGACATATCAGTGACTCAGCATTATAGGAGCCGGACATCTTAAAGAGCCTCTTGTTCAGAGCTGCTGCAGCTGGTATTCACATGTTCAGTATGGGGAAACTACAGTCAGAGCTGAGAAACCACCTTTTCATAGTGGAGCATAGTCGTATAGCGATTACCACTTCATCATACATTACATTATCATTTGACACACTTAAAGATGTAATTGTTTAGTTTCTCTTCGTTACCGTTGACTACAAGTTTATAGAAGTACAAGCAAGTTGTTAACCAAATGCTTTGTATTATAAAAACTAGGAATATGTTTACAATAAAAATACCTTCCCTCCCAAGTGCCAATCTGAAAGTACAGTAATATACTGATTTATTATTTTACTGTGGAAGTTACAATGAATTAAGGCTACTAGTAGCACTTATTGGGGACCGCACAGGATGGTCTAGTGCGGTCCTCGATGCAGAGTGCATCAAGTATTAACAGAACAGAACACATAAAGAGCTGGGTGACTGGACACTGGAAGTATTTACTACATAACTAAATTTGTACCATCTCATTTGTCCTATCTGCATTACCAGCAGCCTTGCATAGGGTCAGTCACCGTTTGTTTAGTCTGATTTCCTCCTCTCGAAATAAACAGCCAGACAAGTATTCGACAAAACCTTTATATCTGAATTGCAATGTGACAACATTTATTTCACATTCATCTGTGCAAACATTTCACTAAACCATTTTTATATAAATAATAGGGTATGGGCTCTCATTTAAAATCCCCTCACAGCAGTGATATGACAGCTTCTGAAAATGAAGCCCAAATTAAATATATGCAACAGTCTCCAACTTAAAAGTCAGATGACCCAACACAAGTGTTTCAGCAGGGCTTTAGGAGAAATCCGTTCTCTCAACAATAGAGCAGACGTGTTTTGAAATGTCTCCCAACAGTGACAAGACATGTATTGCACTAGTATAGCTATTAAAGGCTACTTGTCTTGTTGAGGCAGAACCATTTAGGAAAGAAACACCCAAAAAGACAACTTCAGCTGAAAAGTGCATCTCAACTGCATTACAAAGTGCGCCTTCCACTAATTATAAATCGTATTGCATTTGAGATTTCTGTGGAAATGGTAAGTGCTTGTACCATAACTATACATACAAAAAGAAAAGATGTGATCATACACATATAAAAGGCATAAAGAAAGGCAAATGCCCAATCAATTGGTGCCGTGGTAGATTTGTCCAGATTTTGTGAAATGTAAAGGATAAGTATCAAATGTATTCAGGTATGGAATATAGCCAGTAAAGTATCGTTGTGTTTGTCTTTTTCAGAAATAAAATCGAAGACACCTGGAGGCAGACAAGAGAAAAAGACATTTCAATAATTAACTAAATAACTTCAACACAAACATTTTTATGGCTCAGGTAAGCCTGAAGACTTCCTCATTTGTCCACTCTTGGGAGAAGCCCTGTTTTCAGGGTGGAAACCTTTTAGAAAAAAGCACACTGAACAAGCAGATGGCCTCACAGAGACAAGGAGTGAAGATTGACTATGGAAAGTCAGACATGCTGTCCAAGCTTTATGCTCTACAAAGTTTAGAGGGTGATAGGGAGTGTGGGTGAGCCAAGGCCATCTTCCAACCACGGTACAGAGGAGGGGGTGCAGCGCTGCGCTGTGCGCCGATGGATGCGGCGGAGTCGCAGTAAGTACAGCATAATAGACAATAACACAATGAAGAAACAAGCCAGGAATAAGTAGTGGTTGTTGACAAAGGAGAAGCTGTGCCTCCAGTGAGAGTGTGCTCCTTTCAGACTTTCCTTCTGGATGTCCCTGGAAGAGGCAAAAAGAACCCAAGCAAACCCACACATATTAGACCGGCAATGTTTGAGACACTCATCAGCTTTAACTTACTTTCTGCTGCTAAATGCTGCTGTCTCTGTCTCTGTCTATGTCCATTACCGGCCTCATGTTCAAAATAAGAGTGGGCTGTTATTAAAGATAGCTCTGAAGATTAACCAATCGTTCCTCCACTTACACTGAAGAACAGATTTTTACCAGATGCGATTTAAGACCATCGTTTTCACAAGCCAACATTACTTTAGGCTTGATTACTAAAGTGTCTTTGAAAATTGCACGTGATAGAAAATCATTCTTACCTCAGAGGCAGAAACCGTGTCCTGTAAAGAATAGCTCCAAGAGTCCATTGAACCTCCTTATCATAGACCAATAGGGCAGTCTTCAGGTTTTTATAATTGGCTGGGAAAGAGAAGCCTGCGTGCAAAACTTCATACATCCATGCTGATTTAAAACACTGGTACCTGCAGACAAAAACACGAAAGCCATCGATGAACATTCTAGTCCAAACTAACAGGTATCTTGTCTTCTGTTGAGCTTTAGATGCGAGTTGATAATCCTGTGTGACTTACTTTAGTCTGTGAAGATCTGCATGTGAGGCATACAAGCCAGAATCGAAGCGTTCCTTCAGAGTGTTCCACTGGGTGGAACAGTAACTCTGTAAATGTTAAACAACAACATCAGGGAAGTTTCCAGTGATAAATAAACAATTCAACCTCTGTTCCTTCTAAATAATTCTATACTATTAAACCTATAGTAGCATTATACTAGCAAACGTCAAAGGCCAGGGATCAATAACTCCAAATGAATATGAATTAAAAGAATGTTTGATTAATTGGTGGTGAAAAAAAGGCTTTGTACAAAGTGTATAACTATACTAATTTAAATACTGTGCATGCCTTTTCAATGTAAATAAACCAATAACCTTGAAAAACAAAAATGGTAAGTGAAACAGTTTGAAGGAAACACTGGTGGTGTTGGGTGTGACAGACTGCTGACAAACGCAGGTTACGTTAGTTACTTGTTGAGTGTGTATCTGGCGTGCTTCATGAGAGTAGATGTGATACTTCTGTGTAGCGTTTACCTTGGCAGCCCGGGCATATTTAGAAGCGTTATAATCCCCGCCCATGCGCAGCACATCCTCTGTGCAGTAATAGAACTCAGAGAAGCCGTAGAACTGACTGTTGCTGTAGTCAATGGCCGGCTGGTAGATACCATTGAGGGAGGTGTGGGTCTCGTTGGTGCAGTTGAGGAACGGTTGGAGAATCAGTCTACACTGGTCAAAGTCTCCCGTTCCTCGCAGATAGAGCTTCTGTGTAGAGGGGCCAATGTCATCCCGCAAGTCTTTGGGTAGACAAGGGTCCAGGAGGGGAGCCTCGGGTGTTTCACCAATATGCTGATCTAAGAGCCTGGAGAAATCAGTGATACAGTGTAAATACACGCAATACTGTGTACTGACTGGTAAAAAAACATTTCCCCAAAAATTATAATAATTTGAAATCCAGCAATTAGATCTGGCTTCGGGTCTCACTTGTTTCGTGTGGCAGTATTTCTGCTGAGGCTCTCCTCATATCTTTGGCGTGCTGCATTTCCCCCAAAACCCAGGAAGGTGGACACATAAACACGATAAACATGCTCCGTGCGATGTGCGTCACACCCCAAGTTGAACTCAGCCAGTAAGTTCTTTGCAACTTCCTCCTAGGGAACAGAGAAAAATCAGCCTGAGAATGATGACACCCTCATAATGTACCCGTGCATGTCCATATGTGTTTAACATGTAAAAGTTAACATGAAGCACATAAAGCGATTATAACAGCTGGTCACCTATGTTTGAGGCCACATAAGAGTAAAACTAAATATTGTTATGCCTAGTTTAAAGTCAGTGAAAATTCAATTGAACATCATGTGGCGTAAAGAAAAAAAACAATGAGAGCAAAAAGGACAAGCAGCGTATGCCAAACATGCTATTAAACATAAATCTTGACGTGGACAACTTCCCTTGCATTTAACGGTCTCTACATAAATGACTTAATGTTCTCAGTCCAAAAATCCTGCAATGGAGTCATGCAGCAGGCTTACAGTATGCCTTCAATAGTGATGAATGGAGAGCAGTTCGTCTCCACGGGATAAAAATGATGCATACAGGTTTAACCGGGAAATGAGAGAGGTTGGAAGGAGGGAGAAGAACAAAGGGTGAGTGACAAAAACCAAAGACGGCACAGAAACAGAATTGGTTGTGGATAATAACCTGCTGTGGAGAAGCAAAGCTTACAGTTTTGGGCACTTCGTATGCGATCTGTGTGGAGACCCCGCCCATGTCCAGGACACCGGCAGTCCTTTTCCTCACCAGCAAATCCTGCTGGTCGCTGCCTGGGACATGTACCTCCACTACAGCTTGCCCATCTTGAAATATTGACAGGAGACGGGGTATATTATGTGTCTACTGTGATGCTAGATTGTCAACATGTAGCCTATCAGCCATAGGCCAATGGCAAAAAAACAAAAGACTGTTGAAATACTACTTGCTTGGGTACTTACCATTGTGCACATGGTTAAACCTTCCGAGGACAAAGTTTATTCCAATCCATGCATAGACACCTAAAGCCAATGACAACACATTGTAAAATTAATATATAAACCTTTATCTTATATCTTATCCTTTGAAGAGGTGAATCAAAACTATTGCACTGTATTATATATGTTATAACATCATCAAATTGTTTAATAAAGTTGTGAATCTTAATAAAGCTGCAACTGCCATACATTTTAGTCTATTCTTATTATTACTTTTATTTACCTTCCTGTTTTCCAGAAATCACTTCCACGTGGGAATCAGAGAAGAGGAAGTTGAAGTGGACTGGGATGTCTGTTCGCAGATCCTCAAGAAGCGCTTCTTGCTGACTGAGATTTAAAAAAATAAAATAAAATCACGGAAACTTCATCAGCAAATGTCTGCGCAAATAAAACATCAATACTTTTCCCTGTTTACACCTGAACTTTTTCTGCATCTATATTTACATCTGGGACTTCTGGAAGTTGGGTTTACATTATAAGATGGTGCTCATTAAGCCCAACTGTACCTTTCAGGAAGGATTCTCATCCCAGCTGTGCACAGGATGTACAAGGGTGTTTCTTGGTGCTTATTTTTGGGAATGTGTTGTGCGGCAAAGCTCAGCAGCGGATAGATATAATCACTGGCTTTCTCTGGTGTTGTAGCCAATTCAGAGATACCTTTGAGGAACAACAAAAACAAAAGACTAAAATCATTAATACTGTGTAAATAACAAGCTAGCTTATACTGGTTTGTCTTACATTATATTTAATCATTTGAGCAAACAAACACTGCCAATTGTTGATTTTCTATAGCTCAAATTCTCTCCTTTAAATATTGTTTTAAGTAAAGAGAAGTCAGGCACTGCGTATCTTACCCGGTTTGATCTTCATGACCACTGGTTTGCTGTGTTGATCTCTCATTTGCTGAATGTCCAGCAGTTCATGTGGATTACCATTGTGCCGTGGCCAGCAGTACACAAATACCCTGGAGCCACTGCTGCCGCAGTCCACCACCAGACCATAGTTCAGGTTGGGGTTGCTTGTATCTGTTGCATCCACATCAGTCACCCTTGCCAAGTGCCTTTTGGACAACAAAGAATTGTTAAGACAATAACGCCTGTGTTCATTATAAGCACTTGGAAAGCAGCTGTTAGTTTACCTGTGGAAGTGATTTTCCTTTCTGATCCAGCTGCCGTTCCCCTTTCCAGTGACAAGCAGCAGGTAGAGTAGTCCTATGAGGCAGAGCACCAGGCCGATGAAGAGCAGCTGTCTGAGGGAGGGTACCAGGAGCCGAGGAAGAACCTGGGATGACAGGCTGAAATGCCATGAAGCTGGGAAAAGGCACGAAAAGCTGATCCTGTCAACAGATAAAAGAGAGGAGAGCCTGAGCAAAGAAGGTCACAGATATGCTTACGAATCAATCTACATTCCCACAAATGGCAGCAAACCAACCTTCCCATGATGCAGATTGTCTTCTACGTGTTGGTTAGGATTAGCTGATGGTATAAATCAAGAATCAGTCTACTGAAGGGGGGAGATTTGGCATGTTCCGCGGCTCCATCCCGTTTTCCTCACGTCATCATGATCTTATTGTTGGGGAGGGGTAAACATATATATGAATATTCAAATCAAGCGGCTAACATTTGCAAGACAACTTCTGAGCTCTTGTACGAGAAAGGCCTGACGTGAGACGAAGTGCTTTGACTTGTGAACATGACGGCATGTTCTCGCTAAACAGAAATGAGCCCACTCAGAAAGACGGCAGAGAAACACTCTTGTTTAAAGTAAAGCAGGTAACGTTAGCTAACGTCAATGTGAGTGTTTTCAGACGTCTGTTAAGAGTGACTATCGCAAGTGTTTGGCTGTAGCAGCGAGCTAAAGTACCTGCATTGTACACGTTTTTACGTTTTACTAATCGTCAGTGTCAACACAGCAAAGTTACATGTTCGTAGCCTTTAAATTATTTCATACTTACTAACAAAACAGTCAAAAGTCCACCCTTTTCTGGAAAAAATCACATTTTCTGAACAGCCAGATGCTAACAGCTGGCTAATGTAGACCAAGTATGTGGCAGCAGGTCTTCGGTGAGTGACGTGAACAAGGTGCGATTGATTTTGATTTCCGCGTTGCCCGGATAGCAAGCGACAAAACAGGTAAACTCAACCCGCCCAACGTTCTTCTTCTTCTTTTTCATTTAATAGCGGGTTGCAACCAGGCTTACAGTATATTACCGCCACCTATTTCCTGGAATGTGGACCAGGAAAAACAACGATAATTCAGTCCAGTTTCTCCAAACTAACTACTGCTGTAGATTCAATAAAGCCGTCAGACTTTGTTCTTTCAGTATTTCCGTGGTCCCACTTTAGTGTTTCTGTTTGCATCAAGTATGTTTGGTTCGGTAATGATGCATTTTCCACTCACCTTTATTATCTTGTTTCTTTGATGGTTCTCACCCTCACATTACATTCACTTATTTCCTGTCTCAGATGATCATGTATTCTCTTAATGTATGTTTATAATTATGTGTTTGCAATGATACTTACATTATAGTACACTATACAGTATAATAATGTAGCTGTATAGTGTTGTGTAGTGTAATAATGTGAAAACCATTTGTTGTCCTTTTTCCTCTTACATTCTAAATTATTATAATTACATTGTGAACCTTGCGCAATATGTTGTGGTAATATTCTGTACAACCCAAAGCATTTGGACGCTTGATTATTAGATGCAGTTTTATTCAGTGGTATGCTCCAACCGCAATCTTGATGATTTTCTTATAATTCTTATGTGATTGTATACCGATAGTGTAGTGAAAGGACATAATACACACTGTTCGTCACACATAACCTACATGTTGCCTGTTCAATTCACCATTACTTTAGAAAAACATGATAGTTGAAAGATTTATATAAAAAGCCATACAGAAGATACAATTTACAATTCATTCAAGGTACTATGTATAGTAGGTCCCACATGTTTTGATATTAAACAACTATTTAGATCATATTGCAATCTGTCAGTGCAAAAACACTGTAAACACTGTCTGTAAAATAAATCTGTCTGTAGGATTTTAGTTGCAAAAACAATGAAAGTTATAAAGTTGTATTCATACAAGCGGAGATAATGCAATTGACACTGCAAAAAGTTAGCATTGTATTGTAATTTGATTTAATTGAATCCTGTATTGGAAGATGCCCATCTCTTTACTACGACCAGACAACCTGGACTTTACTGATCCTCTTGCAGTCCAGCCACTCAAGCTTACTGATTTGCCAGCAGTACCTCACATCTCCATACTTGAGTCTCTTGCTCCGCTGCATTATACTTTTCACTGTCATCATTTTCACATCTGTCCGCGGCAGCTCAATGTGTTGTACCCGTCCAAGTGGCATGGGAGGTGAGTCCACTACATGCAGTACATCCAGTAAAACACTGTTCAGAGGACATGGCAGGGAGACCAGTGAGAGCTTCTCCAGTAGAGGAGAACCAGTCAGGAGACACTTGAGCACCCTCTTCAGGGACATCCAGGACATGACAGGCTTCATTTGGCTGTGCTCGTAGGAGAATCTTCAGACAAATTGGAGAACAAAGAAGATGAACAACAAGAAAAAGAATACTTTAATAGAAAGTCAAGGTACTTTTAACCTAATGGGCTATATCAAATTGAGTTGAATGCAGTAGGTTGTTCCTACAGAGTATTATAATTAATTTAGAACCCTTAGGGGGAAAAATGGGTTATTGTTAAAGTGTGTAACAATGTTCTGAGCTTTACTTTTATTTTGTGTTTGAGTGTATGCTGCTGATATACCTTTATGATGCTCCTCTCTCATTCAGAGCTTCCATTTTTATTTTACTTTAATGACTAAGAAACATCTTTGAGAAACATCATTGGCACATCATAGCTGCGTCAAACACATGACTACATGTGGAGCCTGTACCAAGATCAAACAGTAAATCCACTCAGTTGGTAAATTTTTGATGGATTTTTGAGATTTCGACTGCCAAACCAGAATCAATAGTTTCTAGTGTACTACCTAGAGAACCTAGCCTTACTTGAGTGTGAGCGAGCAGAGGTTCGGCAGCAATGGAAGATCCCGATCGTCCCGCTGACCCTCGTCGTTGTCTTCTTCTTCCTGTGGCGTGGTGGGAGGCTCAGCAGAGATGAGAAGGTCTCTGAGTCTGGGACAGCACTTGATGACCTCAAGTAGAGGGGTGTGAGGGCTGGTTTTCACCCCCTCCAAGGTGAGAGAGACCAAGGGAGAGCCTGCAACCTGCAAGGCAGGAAGGAGTTCCACCAGAGGACCAGGATAGTGTACTGAGAGGCTGCGCAGCTGGCCTGAGCACATTTTAAGGCCAGCAGCTAACAGAGACCCCTGGCTTCTTCCTCTATCATCTTCATTATCATCAATGTTCACACATATGGAGTAGATGTTTGGACATAAATTACTTAAACTGTCCAGATAGTCACACGATAAGCCCTTGACATCCTTTAGATGCAAGATCAGTCGTTCATCATCCGACTGTGACGTAACTCTTCCTCTCCTTTCTTCTGCTTGGTTCTGAGAGCAGCTTGGCCCTTCACCTCTACTTGCATCTTCTTCACTCTCAATACCACACCCCTTCCACAATATCCTCTCCTCCTCATCTTCCTCATCTGTTGCTGCTCCCCCTATTTTCCTCCAACTGTCCATGCCCTGCCTGTGCCTCCACTCCCTCCACACCTCCCCCAACTTGGGAACTCCTTCTCTGTCAGCGAACTCATCTGTCTGGCCGAACTCTCTGTGTTGGATGAGACAGCAGGCCTGCGCAAGGCCCTCCAAGGCCACTCTCTCCAGGCAGGGCAGGTAGAGGAGGAGGTAGGCTGCTGCCGCCACAGGGTCTCCCTCTTGCTCTCCAAACCCAATATCTAGAGCCAGCAGGCTGCTGAGGGGGGGAGGAGACAGGTGTGTAGGGCAAGAAGGGGAAATAAAAGACTGGGATGTTGAGGTGCAGCGAGAAGACGACTTAGACGGACAGCCAGAGGACAAAAAGAAAGCCTCACTTCCAAGAGGCAGTAGTGCAGCAGGGGACAGTAAATGACAGCGCGACACATCTAGATGGCGCAGCAAGCGACAGTGTTGGGTAATCGTCCTGATTACACATCTGTCACATGGTGTACCAGCCAGGGAGAGAGAGCGCAGGGCAGGTAGACAGTAGAGGGTTTCAGACAGAACCTTTGAAGGCAGCTGCTGGGCTCCAGATAGATCCAGACTCCACAGACCCTGAGGAAAAAAGAAGAAATATAAAGGCATTAAGAAGTAATAAGCTGCTTTTACTTTTACTTTTACTATACTGATTAGATTTTTAATTGCATATACCACTCCTGTGTACAGGGAGTTGGGTGAAAAATATAATAAATGTTGAAAATATGAAGGATCACTTCTGCTTTTTTATGCATATAATCTATTTAAGCTTGTATTGTGTAATAGGTGTCCCACTCAACATTATTGCAATGTCTTTAATATTTCTAGACATTCACAAACACTGACATAAGATTTAAGCTAGAGAGTGAACAACATAAAAAGTCTGTTAACTTTTATCGCTGAAAGACAAAATATACAAAAGCCCTGGTGTGCAGATTTGCAATCAGTAGCCAATAAAGACAGAGACATGGAGACATGGAGACTGGTTTCTGTCTGACCTGGCAACGTGCAGCAATGTGGGGACAGAGAGCCGAGGTGATCAGACTAGGACACCTGTCCAGAGACAGACCACGGAGTTGGGGGACCAGCAGGAGGTGGAGGGCTGCCCGGGACAACTGCTTTCTGGTGCACAGCAGCCACGTCAGCTCCTCGACCAGCTCACCCGCTACAGGGACATGTTAAATCAGAATTAGTGAAAGCACATGAGGAAGTTTAACATCTGCAGCCCGTCATTTAATCCCTGACTCACTCTGTCTGTGAGTAAATGGTTGAGTTTCCCTTATAGACAGACTTTCATTTATAGCTCAGGCATTTTGCTGATGAATTAGTATTGTGTAGTTCACATGGTTAACCCTTGTGCTACCCTGTGGAGAAGACACTGGGTCAAGACAATGGGCCCGGGGGTCAATATGACCCGGCAAGCTAGCGCAAGGGTTAATGGAAGAGAGGGATACACTCACGCAATAAGTTGAAAGGTCCCATGATGTGTCTGAATGAGTAATGATCCAGGTAGTTGTCAGCATAGTCTTTCACCCACACGTCCTTCATGTTGTCAGCAAGGCTCAGCAGACACAGCCGTCTCAATGAAAAGACAGCGCCATCTTCATCTGTCTTCCCGCAGCTCTCCATCCACTCCATACTCCTCATCCTCCTCCGCCCGGGCCGAACCTTCGCCCCACCGTGTTCACCCGCAGCCCGGAACAGAGGCATTGCTTGACAGCAGTAGCTGCTCTCAGTGTTGACGTTGACTGATGAGATGATTGGATGAACAGGATAGAAAAAACAAAACAAAACGTATTTGTTACACCAAAAACTGTTTATTTCTTTTCTGTACATTACTGAATGATTCTTATGTCTTAAGGGTCTTAAAGATAAAGTAAAGAAAACAACTGGTAGGCTTATGCAACCATGTGACGGGTTAAAAGCGGGCTAGACATCGCTTTGTCTTAAAGGAACACCTAAAAGTTTGGGAATCACTGGCGTAGACTATCATGGGTATTATGTCATATATATGCTATTATAAGTGCTCATCAGCTTCATCAAAAGACATAATAAGTAAATGACCACAGACAAGGTATGAAAGGAATAGAAGTCCACTGAATAGAGGGGGGCCGAAAGAGGAAGAAAGAGGGATTAATAAATGTGCATAAATAAGAAGCAATTCTATTTTCGACTTACCTGCCAAATCAATTCAGAATCTTTTATGAGCAACAACAAAGAAGAAGGTATAAAGCAAAAGAAATGTGCAACAACCTTTATCCGAACTCGACTCACAGCAACACTTCCTGACTGTACTATTCGGGGATATATCAGCCCAGAGATTGGTCTCTCAGGCACAACTTCCTTCTCAGGCAGTGCAATGAAACAAGGGACAGTCTTAACCCCAACCGTGGTCTCTATCCTCAATCAGCCGGTCTATACGTATTGACAATTTGATTGCTTAAACTGAGGGCACGGACGTATCCATGGCTCTAGGGCACTGTCTGAGGGGTGATGTCTCCCTGGAAGGCAACACTTAGGGCAATCAGTCCCCGGCGAACTAAACTACAGCTTTCACAGACACGATGACCCGTAAGTACTTTCAATGCTAAATGTTTGTTTTTCCCCACGTCATTTTGAAGGCTATAATGTTAGATACAAGTATAGATAACAGCTAACATTCAGAATTGGGGGGAAAAAGAGTTTTCTGTTAACTCCTTAAAACTATAAGGGTGGTTAAATGAAATAGCAGTGTTCACTTACCTCTACTGGCATCAAGCCATGCTTTGGATGTACGTTTTAATCAAGACAAAAACGAAAAATAACAGACTACCAGGTTACCGGGGCAATACATCATGTGTTTGGTCATTCGAGTAACGGACCTTTTAAGAGTTCGTGTGTGATATTTGAAATGTCTCCTAGTGGCTGTGACTGGTAGCATGGCTTCTTCACCTTAATGCACATGCTGTAATGGTCTATTTGAAGTGCAACAGAGGCCTCGCTGTCAGTAGGACATGACAGTAGCTATGTCTCTCTTCTGCCATCTCACCTTCTCAGCTGTCTGGTCCAGATGGTGAAGATCATCTATAAAAGAACCTGTCCACTGGTCTGTTGGTGGACTGGAAGGTGCAATGGGTATTTTGTTAATCCATGCCTTTTAGATATACCCTGGGTTGTGATCCTCGATCAATATAGCTGCTCATTCAATAACTGCACATGAAAGTAATAAACAGCATTTACAAGATCCGAACAGATTTGTGGTATTCTTTTATTCAATCTTTCATGATTTGATACATCAAAGAGTACAGAGTGCCTTTCACATATAACATTTGATGTAATGGCCATAGAGTGATGCATTCTAATATAAATTAGCAATATTTTTGTAAAAAGTAAACTTGTCTTTAAAATATTCTAATTAATCAAGACAAACACACATTCAGTAATCAATCCCTTAATTTACCAGCATTCATAAGAATGTTCAAAATCATCAATCACAGTAGTAAAATAATTTAAATGGATGAGTAAATCTAAAGTTAGTGTGACAAAAATAACAAAACAAAAGTTACTGATTCTGATAAGGCACCAGGTTAAGTGCAATTTCAATTTCCACTGGGTCAAATCAGGATGAGGATTTTGAGGTTAATAAAGGAAAGTTAGTACTGCTAAAATTCTAATTTCAGATCATACAGAGAACAGTCCTATAATTGGATTGGAAACTTTTAAAGTTTGTATCCTGAAATCCCCGGTTTCACCACAGTGAATGCTGCAATCTGTTTTAGACTGTATAACAAACTGACACCAAGTCCAGAGCCTTTGTCATCCAAACCACCTGAGGGGAGTGTACAGTACAAAAACTGAATGAGTTCTGATTATATCTCAAGTAAATCCAGGTCTTCTGATCATACAGCATTTTCTTGCAACACAAACATGATCATCAAGCCAATGTAGATACTCAAGTCAGGCACTGCAGCCACACTGAGCAGCTTTATGTGACCAGCACAAAGTCCTACTTTTATGTCACTTTATGGACAGCGCGAGGGAACACAATGTGAAATCAACATGCAATGGAAAAGAAACTGTAGTTAACAAACTACATAGGCTGTCACAATCAGTACTTGTATATTTGTAAGTTTAACTAAGCTAAATATAAAACAAAAAAGTCCACCACATGAACAAAGAGGGTGTAAAATGTGGCTTGTTCATCAGCAAGTGCTGGTGCAAGAATATGTTTTTGTATGCAAAAATGACAAGCAACAAGTTAACAATCTGCAATGTTCACAGCACTTAATGTCCTTATTTCCGGTTTAAAAGCCCAGTTATTATCCTTAAAGACTTCAAGAACAGACTGAATTTCAGCTCAGCTGATCACAGTCTTGTATGACCCTCACTGTGCCTCATGAATACCATGTCATCTATTCGGTCCTCTTGATTTCACAGTAAAATGTTTATGGTGATAATTTCCTACTTATTTAGTATCAAAGGAGAATTGAGCAGCAATGAACTTCATGTAGCAAGAGTGTGTTTCTAGCTGATCATTCTTGTGCTGCACATATTGTATTTTGCAGATGTGCATGAGTAGTAGTTAAAATATATGGTAGTTAAAATCCTCTTCACGCTGACTTTCCCTAGGCCGTGAAACGAGTGGAAGTGTGTGTTTGACCAAAACGTTTACTCTGGTGTTCCTTCTTTGAATGGTACCACCTTCTTCCCGGCCACAAACACCTCCAGTATGTTACGATCATCACCTGTCAAGAAACAAACATCAAGTAAATGGTGAGCGGCACATTAGAGTCTGAAGAGTTGAAATCAATTTAAAAAATGAAATTGATACTCACCTAAATTCAAGAACTTTTCCAAAAGAATCTGAAATTGAAGTGATGATAAATTAGCGTTATACTGAAATCAAATGTTCTGCTTTTATTAATATGTGTGTAAATGTGTGAGTATAGATTAAGACAGTGCCCCACTACCAACCTTTGGTCCATCACACTGGATGAGGTCGATGGGTCCACCCGGAGCAGCTACATTCACCCTGATGGCATCAAAGTCTTTGCCCACTTCAAAGTTCCCTGTTTGGTCATCCAGGGACAAGGCTACAGACAAAACACTTCATAAAATAAGCTGTTGTATTCTATACTCGCTTGTGAAATTGCAATCAGTCATCACTGAAAACATCTCGTACCCACAGCTACTTGTGTATTGAATCAGGCATTTCTGCTGCAGCGCTCTAATAAGGAGTGACTTAGAGTGGGCACAGACACTTCAGCATGACTGTTGGTGGAGAACATGACTAACAAAGACACAGAAAACTTGATGTTTTAATAGTAACTTCTACACAATGCTACCTCTTGTTTCTGAGAGACAGCTGAGTTGTGTGTCATACCTTGGCTGCCTCCTAGCGTGGCCAGTCTGAAGACCTCCTCAAAGTTGAGTGTGTTGTATTCTGGGTTCTGGATGGTCAAGATTTTGGATGAGTCCAGAGCTCTCCTCACGGCATCCAGCATAGAGGCCGAGTAGCCGCCTGCCACATCTGACACGGCACCACAAACAAAGACCAGATGGGTCAAATGAATACAAGCATACAGAAACAAGGACAAACATTGTTGGTGTAAAAAAAGGAACATGTTTCTGCTATTTCAAATATTTGATATATCACACCAGATGTTTTGTTAAACCAACAGAATCCAAAAAAAATGATCAGCTGGTGGTCAGATGACCTGCGTACCAAATCTCTCTGCTGACCGCACTCACTAAAACACAAAAATCACTGATTGCTGTAAAACCTTATAAGTATAAAACAACTATCTCACTACTGCGGCAGGTCCTCCTCAAGTTTACAAATCATCAAACATCCGTTTACTCCTTCTTTATAGTGTAACAAACTTTGTCAAACGTGCCCCGGCAATACTTGAAAGTGAAAATGTGCACACAGTTGCTCTGCTCCCACCTGTTCCCAGCCCCAACTTCACTTTGTGGTTCAGGACGTTGCGGACGTTCAACACTCCACTGCACAACCTGGGCAGGTGAAAAATGAAATAATGATCAAAATAATGATGTTTTATTTTTTTATAGTGATAGATTCAGGATTATTTATAACATTTTGCTGCAATAATCTAATTTCAGCACAATAAACAATAAAGTTTCATCTGTTGCATATCAGTAAATTCAGGCATTTACAATGCAGTTATGCTGTACTGCTTAAGTGCTGTTTTATTGTAAAATCTGTGCTATGCAGATATTTTTGGCTCAGTCACACATAGCCTTGAGAAATTACCAGAGACTTACGAAATGTTGGAATTGGGACAGTGCGACAAAGAGGCTCCTGTCTCTCTGAACAGAGCCAACTCTTCATCACTGAGATGGCAGCCATGGGCCATTACTGTCTGTGAATGATCATCCTCATCATGAATAATTTCAACCGTGTTCAGAATTTTTGTTTGTCCACAAAATGTTCGCGTGTGACTGTGTCCTCACCTTTTCAGTAAGCAGGTTGTATTTGTGATAAACGTCTGTGTAAGACTTTGATTCCGGAAACAGTTCCTTTACAAGCTTCACTTCGTCAACATTTTCACTGATATGACTCTGGAAACACACACACACACACACACATACACACACACACACGTCCAACATTAAACTGTTATTTTAAGAGCAACAGAGTAACTGGGGGTGTTATCTTTGACAAAAGCTGAGGTGTGGCAGTGCAATCACAGGGTAACGCATGCCAAATGCTTTTCTACAATAACAGTTTATCATTATTGCTGTCAGCATTCTGCTTTTGAAAATGCACGTGTGAGCATTTATTTCACTGTTCAAAAACCCCACAGGTCTAACACTAAACCTTCTCTATGGCAACAGTCCCCTACAGACATAGCCTGGTTTGGTTGCCACAGTGAGCTCACCTGAATGTGCAGGTTGTTATTCTTAGCAATTGCTCCCAGCTGTCCCAGCAAGGCTCCTGTGCAGGATGGAGCGAAGCGGGGCGTCACCACTGGCTTCACGAGAGGGTACTACCCAAAACCAAAAAGAGGACACAGTGGAGTAACAGAGGATCTTTAAAAAAAATGCAGACCTACTTTCTTTTTTTTTTTTTACATTCTTGAATTGTTGAAATGGTTTATTGTATTATAGTATCTTACTTTTTTGTTGAGGAGCTCTGCAATGAACCTTAAGAGAACAAAACATTAATTATAATTCATCTGACACAGCCACATTTACAAATTTGAAAAATGCCCAAAACAACTAAAACTTTTATACAAATTACATCTGGAGAAAATAATAGTAGTAAGTGTATCTGTATGAAATTAATATTGTGATAGTTTATGGACAAAAACAGAGGTATATGAAGTATACATTACTTCAGAATCAGGTGCACATTCACCGTGACGTGCATATGTGTATTTTTAAAGTAATACCTATGAATTATCAAATAGTAAATAGTGACAATGATTGTCTTTGGATGCACAGTTATGCTGACATTTTCCTCAGTCAGAGAGACATATCCAACTCCCTTTAAGATGAACTTTAACATACATAATGGCAATGTAGCTACATCCCAACTATCTGTCGCTATCTATTAACAGATTCTATCAGTATTGATGAAACTGCCTCTTCTTCGACACACATTGAATAAATTCAGTGTAACTAAAGTTGTTGCTTCTGGAAAAGTTTTCCAGTTCTCGCTCAAGTAAAATTCCCAGCATTACACAGATGAAATAAATATTATTAATGTTACATAACATCTTGAAAGGGCACACATAAGCCTTATATCCTGTTTGACGCTGTTACAGTTGATTTCAATGTAACTTCACTAATTCAACTGTGCACGGTATAGCTAGAGACACACATAACATGCATAACGGTCTTCCAACACGTCTGCTATATCCTGTATTTAACAGTTGATACCCACCGGCACGTTTCCTCTTGAGACTCCTGACTGGTCTCTTTGTAATGTTTGACAAAACTGTTCCTGTCCATGCACACCTTGCCCACCAAGGCACGCTGTCCAAAGTCATCTGCATGAAAAATAAGGATGAATGAGTAACAAGAACATGAATAAACATGATTTTTAAAAGTGTTTCACTATTAGACAACGTATTACAACTTTATGTTCTATAACATTTTGAGCAAGAAAATAAATGATAAACACCATGATAAAATGTGAATAAGGTACCTGAGAAATGTTTGATATAAAATAGTTCCCATTAACGACCAAGGTGTAATTGAGTATTTCATACAGATTTCTCTTTAGGGGAAAAACATTTTCATATTTAATTTACAGCATAAAAAGTCAATAACACGTCTAACCATTAAAATCTGTACACCATGTGTGTTTTGCTGTGTGTCCTCACAAGAGACCTTTATCTGTATGTCAGAGTGAAAATGTACTCAAAATATACTTGTATGTCCGTCTAACCCAACTGCTCACTCCTCCAGACAGTGAATTACACGAATAAAGCAAAAGCAAATCATGCACAAGTTTCAGTTGATGTCTCAACAAAGCTATAACAAGAAACAAGTGGGTAATATAACTTAGGTGTGTCCACTTTGCAGATAACGGCTCATTATAACAGTCACTTGCAAGAGAGGCAGCACAAAACATAGTAGTGGCAGAGTCAATAGATCATTATCACATTTCACATAGAGCAGAGCTGATTAACCTAAAAGAGGGCTATCAACATCAAATGATCCCTTTTCCTCTCTGTCTCTATACACTGTGTATGAACCCTGCCTTCAAGTAACTATCAGATACAGGACACACGCAGACACTGACCAGTACTCCTAGGAATTTTTTACTAGGACTAAGTTTGCCAATTGTCAATTAGTTTGTGTTATTTAAATTAAACACACAAAGGTCCTGCATGCATGCACACACTGGTGTTTTTTATTATTCTGGCTGATAATACTTCTGCTCAGGTTCAAGGTTGAGCTGATAAGAATTAAGAGGGGTAAATTGTCCTGCCCTAACAGGTGCAATGTAACAGGACAGTGATGGAGATGTAAATCAAGCACACGGTCCTAAGGTCTAATCAGAAAAACTAAGTGTGTGATGGTGGATGCACAATACCATCAAACATATTGACAAAGGGGCCCTCTATAACAATGGACTCAATAATGGCGTAACTACTATAGTGCTAGAATCAACTCAGCTGTTCTTGTGCTTTATTGGGGCATAATCTTAATCCAATTTGTATTTAATGAAATTGCCAGAGGAGTGAATTAATTAAAAACACAGTGAAGCTGGGACCTAATGGCCTTCTTTACCAGGCTGGTAATTCAGTCTTGCTGTAGAGCAGTTTTGGGATGAGGATGAGCAGGGAGTTTGGACCATTGAGGTGTGAACAAAAGTCCAGGAGGAACTACATAATGCATCACTTTTACAGCATACAGCATACAGAGGTGTGTCATACCGTACAGCTGAAAACACCACAGGTGGATCTGATAACATTATGAATGGTTCTGTTACATTAAGCTATCTTAAGCCTTACTGGTGAACCAGTATGAACAATACCAGGAGCCTGACATTAGACAGCTAAGTGGAATACAGCATTAATAATGTTATTATTTACAACTATGTTTTCCCTGTGTTGAGTTCATGCTACCCAAAAACTGTGTTATTCTTTTTTCATTTAGTGACTAATCTTTTTCCATTAAGATTAGTCACATGCTGTTGTACTGTACTGCTTTATGTTCTCCTTCCTCCTGCTCTCTCTCTCCTGCCCCCCCCCCCCCCTTTCTTGCACCCCAACCGGTCGAGGCAGATGACCGCCCACCTAGAGCCTGGTTCTGCTCGAGGTTTCTACCTGTTAAAAGGGAGTTTTTCCTTGCCGTTGTCGCCTAGTGCTTGCTCATGGTGGGA
>JAVQJD010049051.1:0-16105 GCA_036023655.1 Nannoperca australis
TCTGTCTCCCTGTGTGTCTCAAGTCTGTCTCCAGTCTGTCTCCCTGTGTGTCTCCAGTCTGTCTCCCAGTCTGTCTCCAGTCTGTCTCCCTGTGTGTCTCCAGTCTGTCTCCCAGTCTGTCTCCAGTCTGTCTCCCTGTGTGTCTCAAGTCTGTCTCCCAGTCTGTCTCCAGTCTGTCTCCCAGTCTGTCTCCCTGTGTGTCTCCAGTCTGTCTTCCTGTGTGTCTCCAGTCTGTCTCCAGTCTGTCTCCAGTCTGTATCCCTGTGTGTCTCCAGTCTGTCTCCCTGTGTGTCTCCAGTCTGTCTCCCTGTGTGTCTCCAGTCTGTCTCCCTGTGTGGCTCCCTGTCTCCCTGCATGTCTCCCTGTGTGTCTCCAGTCTGTCTGTCTGTCTGTGGTGTTTGTCCATGTCCGGGCGGAGCTGTCAGATTCCTGCTCCTGTGGATCTTCATCACCCTGGCAGTGCTGAAATACCCGGCTCAGCTCTCCGCCAGCTCCTTCCGTTCACCTGTGTGGTAAACTACTGCAAGGCCACTCTGCTCTCTGATTCTTGTTCTCCAGGTCAAACCCTTTATCTGGTTACCTGCCTGTTTCCTCGGGTCCCTACCTGCCTCTCCAGCATCCACCGCAGTCTTCACGCTTCAATAAAAGGACTTTCCTGAACTGTCTGTGTTTCCGGTTCTGCTTTCTGGAGTCCACGCTGCCTAAACACAACGCACTGACGGTCTCGTCTTGTCAAAAAAAGCACGCTGTTTTCCTTCAGCTGATCGCCCAGATGATGAGCGTGAATGCTGGGACGCTGTAAAGAATTACAGAGCTGATGTCTGATCAGAACAGCAGAGCAAAGAGCCGGTGAGATCCTTCCATGTACCTGTCAGACTGAAATGATGGCTGACTTCCTGTGGGCTGGAGAAACACTAATAGTCTCCAGCTGGACAGAGAGAAATCTTCACCGTGTGTGCGTTTGCTTCTAACAGCAGGAAACCTTACACCTACGTTACCTCGGAGGATCACTTAAACACATGTGATTTTCTGGTGTTCACCTGGTGCGGTGCTTTCCCAGCAGAAGAAACTTCATGAACACTGCTGGGATCTCTCTCTTCCTGTCAGGTTCGACAACACTGTATCTTGTTTTCCGGAGACTTTGCAGCTGCATTACAAATATCCTGCCAGCATTGTCTGCTGCCATCATAAGATCAATTTCACATGTGGAAATAACAGACAGATATACTGTGTAACAGCCAGAACAGAACTGGAGAGACACCTGAAAAGGTTGTGTAGATGTGGCAGGAGGTAGGTGTAGGAAAGACAGGGTAAACCTCATTGTTTTTGGCCCCGTATGGTCTCTGTTGCACAGTACTCTGAAGTGTAGCATCAGCAGAGCCACTCTGAACAAACAGTTAATCCTTTAACAGAGTTTCTGCATGGTAGAGGAGGTATATCTGGTTGATTAGACCTGTTTTTAAGAATAGTGCTGCTAATGAAGTTCACTTGGTGACACCCTTTGAATGTGAAGCGCTTTGCAGCAGTAGCTGCAAGTGAAGGTCTCAAAACCTTTTTCTCACAGCAAATTTGTGTCCATGTCTTACAGAGAACATCAGATTTATCAAGCAGAAATGATGCCACAAATTAAAAATATAACTTCAGCTGGACTGAGAGTTTTGAAGACTTCCTCAAGAAAGAAAAAAAAAGCTAATTTAAGAGGTAAGATTGAGTGCATGCTGTAAAAGCTAAATGCAGGCTGTTAATTTTATATGAGTAATAGGCGTTTGCACACTCACCTGCGGTCACGGTGACCTTATCGTAATGGCATCCTAAAGTCTCAACAGTCTCTCAAACTGAGAGCAGGCAATTCACTGTGCATGAAAAAGGACACGTGTCTGTCTCCTAAACAATGTCTGCACAGTGTTTCACAACTGTCCACAGTTCACACACTTACTGCTGTAACATACTGTACATGGGTACAAAGTCTGCAAAACTGTCCAAATACAAAGACAGATTTGTTTGTTGTAGAAAACTGGGATGGAAAAATGCAAAACATGGCTGTTTTAGTGCATAAAAGCTGGATAACTTGATTTTATTCTAGGAAATGTGTCCAACCTCTGGTTCAGAGCAATCTTGAGCTCATTAAACTTTACTGGAGTGAAATTAAACATTATTTATTTATTCATTTCTCCCACTTCTGCCTAAAAATACTTATTTTCCCCTTGTCATCAAACTTTCTCTTGTGATCCCGTCATGTATGTTTCATAGCGCAGACATCCACTCAGCCCTGTCGTATCTACAATCGTGGCTCACTTGCTTTGATCAGACTGCAGCGTCTCTCTGGGGAAAGTATTTCTCACGGGTCTCTAACGTGCATCCAAGAGTTTCCTCAGAAGATAAACAACTAATACATCAAATGGCAGTTTGAAATAATTGTGTATAGATTAAATGTTTTGTGTATCAGGAGTATCAGCAATAACGATTTAACCCGGGTTTAACCCACACAAACCGGGAATGAAACCATGTTGAAGTCGTTACCAAACCTGCACGCTTGTGTGTGTTTTCGGCTGCGTTTCTCAGCCTCTTGCAGGTAAGAGCTGAAGTCAAACCGCAGCGCATACTTGAGATATCTGGCTGGAGGAATGTGTGTGTGCCATGCTGCTTTCCATCCTGAGGTGTGTTTTCAAGGTCTCCAGGCTGCATGGAGGTCCCTGCTCCAGGCCTGCTCCACATTAAAGCCACATGTTTCTGTTTTTCTTTCCTACAGGCATATCATACCTGCAGCTCTCTCTCTCTCTCACACACACACACACACACACACACACCACGCTGCTGTCGTGAGGTGGAAACCTCAACACTCCATGACTTTACTCAATGTGAAAGATTAATTGGTTCAAAGTGGCTTGAGAAACATTTATAGCCACATGAAACCTTATTGAAACGTGTATGATGACTCAGTGGTGAGGTAACCAGTGACTGATGGAACAAATGACTGGATACACTAGTCGCATTTCATGTATTTACTGGGGAACACACCTTGAAACACCTGGGAAGAAAAATCTTCAAAAGTTTTTTTTTAAGTCCTAATTTTGTAATAATTGTTGGAAATGTCATGATTTTCCTTTCAGAACACCTGAAAATGTCTAAAACGTTCCCACACCTTTTCTTTGAAAAAAAAAAACTGAAAACAACACAATGAGATCGCTCTCATTGAGTGAACCAGACAGTAAAGTTGTGAACTGTAAAACCAAAACAATGAGACACTAAAACACTGTGGAGCTGAAGGGGACTGCGCACTTTACACACAGTCATTTGATCCATTGCTGCTGAAAAAAATATTGATTACAGCAGCTTTGACTCTGAGCCTTTGTGCAGACATAAGCTGCTGAAATGCATCAAAAAGCATCAAATATCACTGACTCCTATCTGATTTAAATGAAATAAAACATGCTTGGTGTGCAGCTTTACATTACATTACTGGCTGCTATTGCATTGCAGCGATGTGGCTGTCCAGTCACAGCCTCTGTTTAAACAAATGCATTGTTTTTGCTTGTAGTTTGAGTTGAGTTTCAGCTGAACACAATTCATTCTTTCTGACAAAAAACAGTGAAGCGCTACTGGTTAACAAAATCAGGTAGCGTGTAAAAAGAGACATAATAGAAGCAAGTAGGTTAACATACATTTATTTCGATGCCCGGATGCTTTTTTATTTCGCAGCCTTAATATCACTGTGTGGGTTTGAGCATGACCAGCCTCCATCAGCACCAGCCGGCTTCACATCTGTACAGTACAAACACCATCATATGAACGTGATACGATGTGATCTCGCTCTCACACACACCGAGAGTTGGAGAGGAAGGGGTCGGGTTTCATGTTTCCTGTGCTGGATTCCCCAGGCTGTCGGCTGATGCTTTGACGTGAACCGTTCCCACTTTGCTGCAGCTCCCAGGTGAGTGTGCGGCTGCAAACTCGGGGTTTTACTTTTTACCCTTCCAGTTGTTGTTCTGTCCTCGCTCACACACGAACATTACACCCTTATATCTTCTTCTTATATCCTCTCACATCTTCATCTTCTCTTTACTTTAACATCAAAATCTTTATTTGAATAACCCTCCCAGCAAAATATGATTTAAAAGACTTTAATAAGATTTCCTATATTAGAGAGAGGAGGTCTGTAAATGCCTAAAATCCCAATTTTATAGAGGAATTTTAGAACTACATTAGGTTATATCAGTGACAATACTTGTAATTACTTACAAATTACTGCAAGACAATAAAAGTACTAGTGAAATAACAAAGTTAACTTCACTGAATCTTTTCAGTGGGACAAGAAACTTTTTTAAATGTAAGCATGTAAAAGCACAACACAGGGGATTAATGAGGTTCTCTTTAAGTTGTTTAAAAGGTTATATGAATTATAATATAATCTTATGTTTATCTTCACCAAAAGGCTTGCAGCTAAAAACAAAAATGTGCATTTAAAACATAAGAAAACATAGAGATATGTTAAATAGTAGGTATGCAGACATGAAGGGCTGCACCAGTGATTCTGCATGTTTGAATTCATTGACATTACACAGACTGAGAAGCTTTCTGCTTGTGTTTTTCCGTCTTTTCAGAGAGAGAATGATGTCGGACAACAGTTTGAAAACATGCAGATGCTTTAAATTTGCTTGAAAGTCTTTAAGTATATTTTAAAGTGTGATCTGAAGTCTGACCTGCACAGGACAATAATGCAACCACACACTCAGATAACAGCATGCATTGTTTTTAAGTTTATGCATATTTATTCCGCTGTGCATGGTTGTGGGCCGGGAGGTGTGTGTCTAAAGGTTTTACTACTAAAATGTCCTTTATCTCGGTTTCTCTTAGTCCTTCACCGTAACACTGGACCTGCAATCTTTCCCATATCCTCTCTCTCTTTCCCCTCCTTCCCCTCCGCTGTCTTCCTGTTCCTTTAACGCAGCCCTCTCTCCAGTTGCAATGCTGCTGAGTTGGAGTCTTCAGTCTTTACAATGTGTTGGTTACGACGCCTCGGGGCGCACCTTCTCCACGTTGATCCTTCGTCTCAAAGCAGATGCAGACCCGCTTTGCTGAGCACGACATCTGAAGGCGGTGCTGCATTGCAACGCCTGCAATTTGGTTCAAAAACACATCACAAGTATGTTCGTGTAAAGGACACAAAATATACTATCTCAGGAGTGGATGTGAGATGCCTGCAGCAAACTACTTGGAGGATGGAAATTCATCTTTTTATTCAAACGTTATACAGTAGCTGTGTCGATGTGGAGCGTAGGAGCTTTAGGCTTTTTCTAAGGGTTTAATGTGTGGGAGAACAGACTCACCGGGGCTGACGGCAGCACTGGCACAGTTCAATATTATTTTTTTAAATTGGAAATGAGGATTTTATGCCCTCTGAGTAAAGCCAGTAATTATGCAAGTATTACAAGTGTCTCTTCATTAGACGTGATTTACTGTAGACCGTAGACCGTCAGCCTTCTCCTGTCGAGCAGCACACACCCGGGACTCTGTGCCCAGCAGTGGTACCTGAATCAACCAGGAACCAAACATGCTGTTACATGTATGTCATTGACTTAATATTTGTCTGTTTATATTCATATATCTTTTGTATTTTTTCATTTAAATGTATTTTTATATGCCATCAACCAGCCAGGGACTACTAGTAGTACTATCACTATTTCTACTTCTAATACTACTGTATTGTTACTACTACTAGAACTAATAATGACAAGATTTAAACTGCTTTTACTGCTACTACTGCACTAGTAGCACTACTTAACTTACTACTTATAGCCTACTTATTACTAGTAGTATTTGTATAAATTATAATGCTACAGCTACTATCAGTACAGATGCTGCCACTACTACATCTCCTCCTGCTGCGATTAGTCCTGCTATCACGAGAGCAGCCATTATTACTACTTGCAGCAAGAACACGAACACAGGACAGCCTGGCATCCTATGAATGCTTAAACACTGTGCTGCTGTCTGATGGTCTGTTATCATCAAAGCCAAGAGGTGGCGAGGAGTTTCTGTTTTCCATTCCTGTTCAGTTTTCTACATTAAGTTTAGTGGAAAACGTATCAAAGAGAGTCTCAGGTTAAAAAAAAACCCTTAAAAACAACAACCTCTGCAGCTACAGAGGAATTGATCTGCCCCTAAATACCTCACTCAGCTAAATATAGCCGGGAGAAGCATGTGTGTCAGCCTCCCCCTGCACTGCCCCCCAAGCCCTTATCTTAATTATTTCCAGACCTCTTTGTCTGCATGCAAACACACACACACACACACACACACAGCTGATACAAAATAGCAGTGTTGTGTTTACAGGCCTTCCTGCTAACGTTAAAGTCAGACGAGGGCGTGTCTGTGTGTGTGTGTGGGTGTTGGTGTGTGATAGCATACACTTTATGTTTTCTGTGAGTGTGTGTGCATGGGCATTTGTCTGTGTTTGTTTCAATGCACGTGTGTGTGTGCATATTAATGAGGAATATACGATTGATTTCCCTTTTTTAATCCTTACCAAAAGAAAACAGTATGTTTTCAAGTTTTAGCTCCTGAACTACTACTTCCTGTCAATGTCGACTGGACTGCCATAATGTCCATCCATCCATTTAAAACAATCAGTTAGCATGCAGCTTGCTTGAGTTATACAATCATATTGAAAGTTATGTTTACATTAATTATCCATAGATGTTACATTACGTTAATGCAGTTCAAGCACAGATTGACTTTAAAGGTCTACACTGCGTCGCTTCAAAACAACAGCGTAACAAAAACTTTAAAAAGCTGCATTAAAGAGTATTTAACCGATTTAGCATTGCACTCCTCCAAACATTGTTGGATTTAATAAAAAAGGATTCAAATCATATGAAGAACAAGACATAGCGATCTTTTATACTGCATGTATTCTTCTTTCTTGTCAAAACCTGGTGCCTGCATTACCCAGAATGCAACTTGACAGTTAGAGATTCTGGCTAGTGTTGGCTAACGTAGCCTGGAGCTGCTAGCCTCGTGCAGAGGCTGCAGACGTCTGGTGAGCTCTCTTCTTGCTCCCCGCCTCCTGGAGAAGAAGAGCTTGAACAAGTTGTTACAGGATGTGAAACACAGCAGCATGTTTTGCTGAAATGGTTGTTAGTTGTGATGTAAAGTATTTAATTGGCTAAAACACGGCCTGGTCTTTGAAACGTTTAGACGTGTTAGATGTGGATTGTGCAAAAGGGTCATCTTGTTTTCTTTTGTTCAGAGGGTGTGTATCTATATCTGGTGTGTGGCTCCAGGGTAACCAGAGAGCGTGTGGAGATGGGTGTGTGTGTGTGTGTGTTAGTCGTGATTAGATTATGTCCATCCTTCGCCTCCCCCCTACCTGCGTCCCCCCTGTGTAAAGAGCTCAGAGCAGTGAGGTGTGAGATCCACTTACCAAACCCGACTCTCCCAAACACCTGACGAAACACTCCGGCACGCTCGCACATTATGTTACCGTGCCGACGCAGAGTTATGACTGCTGCTGGGTCCAAACCTTGTGTCTGCAATATGGAGAAAATCAGCCTTGAGCCAAAGTGCCTTCCAGCAGCAGGGGTGCATACATAGGAACATGATTCCATGTAATTGTTTTACTCCTATTTCCCGAATACCTGTCGATTTTTGAAATTGCTAAATGCATTTGAATAGATATCATTGGGCGCCTCTCATGACTGTCTGTGTCTTCAGTTCTGGCAATAACATCAGATGACACTTTAATGATCTCAGTGGGGAAATCTGGTTGCAGCAGCAGCAGCAAGGACTAAAATGACACAAAATGGAAGTTATATAAACACAACATGACAAAAAATATGTTGAATGGCTTCAAGGAACTGTTCTGTTGGCAGCGAACACTGCAGGCTAATTATCTTTCCTAGTCAGATGTGTCATATCGAGCCAAATTCCCTAATGGCGCGGAAATCCACCCATCAATAATTCATCATTTCATTCAGCTAATTAGCTGCTCTTTCAGAAAACACTGTAAATGTCAAACACATTCAAATAATTGGTACGTCTCTGTCATACAGTAGTTAATGAACATACTGTGTGAGAGGTTCTGGACACTGAAAAATGAAAAGGGACGCTTTTTTCAGAAAACTCACTAATAATTTGAGTTCAGATTTGGGTGAAAAGCTCCGCTGATGTCTTCATGTTGCACCGGAAACATTTTCCTTTGTTACCGTGAACACACACACACACACTTGTTTTGACTCAATCCCAGATACACCCTCCTGCTGTTGGAAATACTAACTGAAGCACCAAATGTGGATTAATCCGCAGCTGAAAATAGTCCCAGACAAATAACCTCCTGTTTGAGCGCCACAGACAGGGAGTTATTGAGATGAACCAAGACACTGTTGGTTTTAGACTTTTCATGGGATTTGTTGACAACAAGAAAAATACAGAACATAATGTGTGCCTTAATTTAAATGTATTTACTTGATGGCACCTCTATGAAATTCTCAGAAGCAACATTTAGTTTTATAGTCTACAATTATCATATTTTGGATATAATCTGTCTCTCTGTGTTAATGCATTCTGTTCTTTTCTGCAGAAACACATCAGTGTGTTTTTTTATATGTTTGTGAAACTATTAAGTGGACAAATGTGGTGGCAGTTAAGCCCTGCTGCCTTACTGATGCCATCATTATCAGGAACATCACCACTGCAGAAGGAAGTTTGACGTTTAGGCAAACCGCCTGCTGCTTAATTCCTGATTTTACTGAAAGAGGGGTGATCGGTTTCAAAAGTGTGTGTGTGTGTGTGTGTGTGTGAACACCAACTTTCTGCTAACAATGCCAGGATGAACAGAGAATGGTCAGACAGCTGCCTGCAGGAAAGAAGTCGTGCCTTTGAAGTGTTTAACATGCAATGTGTGTGTGTGTGTTTGAACCTCTGTGTGTTTGTCCATCCTTCCATATTTAACTTGAATCTTCACATGTAGCGTGTAGCTGGTTGTACTTAAAGCGGGCACACAAAAGTATAAGCATCGAAATATACTTTACATTACCCACTCAGGTGTTCATTATGCAGAATGTTCCGTTTGATTAGATTATAATTATTGATGCATTAATGTGTACATTACTTTAATATTACAGCTGATAAGGATGAGACTTTTTTTAAATGTACATGCTGACGGGCAGCTTGTGAATTTCAAGTAACATCTTGGTTAATGCAAAGTCACCTGCACCAGATGTCACCTGTACACGTTGTGATGAACAGCAACAGCCACCAGGGGGAAGAGAGGCTAACTGTGACTGAAGGCCTCAACATGAAGAATGTTCCTTTCTGCATGCTTGAAAAAATTATATATATATTTATATATATATATATATATATGTAATTATATATATATATATATACATATTTCTGAAGAAGACTAAACATGTTAATTACAGAATGAAAGCCCTGTGGTTTGTGTATTTCTGTTCTGGGTTAGTAACTTAAAGATCAAACAAATGTATAAAGAGAAAGGATTTAATTACTTTTGTTGAATTGGGCTTAATTAGTTAGAGTCGTGGAGTTTGTTTTAAATATGAATCTCTCCCCTAAATGAAAGTGAGTGAAAACTTTGACACTTTCTATATGACACAGCAGCCCACAGCTGCTTTAAACCCCACGGACTCGGACTGTAGAGTCACAATAAAACCTGTGTTGTCTGAAGGAACTGGGACATGATTATATTTCTGCTTTATTTCTTCTGTTTCAGCTCGGTGACATACTGTATGTCCAACAGTTTCTGGGTTGACATGAAGACTGAAACCTCCTGTGTGACCCCTCAAAGGGGTCAAAAGAACAATCCAAGGGGTCAAGATAAGACATGTATATTTTTACCTTTTCATCCCTATCAAATCCTTCAACGAAACAATGTGAGACAGAAAAATCCCTCTTTGCTTAAAGTGCTCACAACACAGGTGCGATGGTGTTACCCTCCACCTCGTTTGTTCAAAAACACAAAATCCCACAAGAGACTTTTATCTTCAAGCTGTGAGAGCGACTCAGTCATTTTGAAAGTGTCATTGCCATCGTCACCCCTCATGATCACATTATATAACGAAGCGTTTTTTCCTCTTGACACCTCCTCATCTGTCTTTCCTTTATTCTTACAGGATTCATTATATAACGGCTGCACTCCCTCTCTTTTCTGAACTCCCGTCTCTCGGCTGTCACAAGCTCTTAAAATGAGGCCGGAGGTTCATTTGAGGTTTTTCTACACTTTTCTCTCACACACACACACACACACACACACACACGCACACACACACACACACACACACACACACACACACACACACACACACACACACACCTGTATTTCAATAACGTTTTGTCTCTCTCACAGAACTCAGTAGTGTTTGAGACTTCAATCCATCCAAAGTCGTCATTTGTTGTCATATGACGAGAAATAAAAGGAAGACGGGCATAAAAAGGTCGGTCTAACACATCAATGTTTGCTCAGATATGCAAAATCATTTTAATGTTAAAATAATGTTTCATTTGTGTGAAACCGTGTTTGTTACAAAGCAGAAAAATCAAAAAGGCTTCCCACCTTTCTGAGCCTTTTTGGTGTTTCTGTGTTCTTTAGTTAGACGCTGAGTGACAGAAGTGTGGGATGATTTACAGGTTTTATCAAAGCATCAGTATGATTATAGTTTTAGGGTATATCCTCAATATAAAGTACATTTAAATGTAAATGAAATGTAAATTTCTCTTGGAGATTAATAAAGTATCTATCTACCTATCTATCTATCTAAAGCTATTTTTGTTAAAGGTGGAATTTGTAAATGTTTATTCTTGAACGTAGGGAAAGACGGGAGTCACACTTTTGTACTTGACGAGTTGGTTTGAAATCAATCATTTTTAATTTGGGTTAATTAAATCTTATTTAAGTCATGAAGGGCCCATTAATGTCAAACAAGAGACATCACCCCCTCAGAGCAGGACCGCTTGTGTTTTAAGCTCAAAATGTTCCACCACAGCGCCCCCATGAGGACGTGCCAGGTATGACGCCATTACGCCAGAGGACTTCACCACGTGACCGCAGTGAAACAGAGTCCTGACTTTAACATAAGTTGCTGACGGGCAGTTCGGTTCATGGAGATCTGGCTTCATGGATGTGACCACATCTGTCAATCAGAGACAAAGAAAAGGTGAGTGAACGTTCTCGTCATCTGGAGGTCATCAATACATAAATCTACGCAGCAGCCGCAGACATGACTCAGAACACTATAACTGTGCACAGCTCGGACACGTGGAAGTCCTTGTTGTCAGTGAATCTTTGCTGGTCTCACTGGGATCAGCTGAAAACGACCGAACCCGTGAGACGAACCGGTGGTTTTTATGCTTTTAGTAGAACCGTGGAAGTGTTTGATCCGCTGCCTTCAGAGCCTGCAGCTTGGCGAGGAGCGCTGCCAAACACACGAGCCGCTGACCTGCCGGGGGACTTCAATACATGTTTGTGGAATCACTGCTTCCTTGTGAATTAAAAGGAGGTGATACGCAGCTCTGCCTGTCTTGGATGTGTGATGGAAAAGGTTTGGAGTTGATCTTATGTAAGTGAAAAGCCATCGCGCTGGATGAAAACAGTGGACGTGAATGCTCTTATTTCTTTATTAATGCTCATTTATGGATGGATTTGAAGGAGTTTTCTTCACGGATCATTACTGTTGTTCAAATCATGACCGTGAAAGATTTATGTTCAAGTTAGATCAAGAAAAATCCAAAGTTGCTGCCACTGGTCATGTCATCCATACAGCACACACACTGTTATATATATTTAGAAGTCCTGGGTGTGTTTGGTCTATACAGACCTCGCAATTCAGTTGATCAATTAAAATATAGGATTCAGTGTTTCCCCACCAAAACCTGAATACTGGGCAGAGCGGGGAAACTTTTAACCAGGTAGATTCATGTTGAGAAATAAAATGTACAGTGTAAGTGAGCAGCTTCATCTCTGCATTCATGTCATATTACTGAGACCACGATTACATTCACGTCAGCCTCCGAGACCGAGGGAATATTGTGCAGCAGCGGTCTCAACATATCTGTGGCAAAGCACCAGTGCTGGCAGTTGTATCTAAATGAACGGAAATATTAACACTAATACTGTAAATTCACTTCTTTAAAGCAGCAGTTCCCACAAGGCTCGCAGTGTATCAGGTAACCATCTTGGAAAAATGGATGAACGCTGCCAAGTTGGAATAAGTGGAGGCTTTCCTGTTCTTCTAGCGCTGAAGACGCAGCATTAGCTCCAGGACATGTTTTTATCATTTATAATATATAAATATCAGCACCAGTCTCAGTCTGTCCTCACATAACGCTTGTGGCGCCATGTTTGAGTGATTTCTAATGTTTTAAACTGAGACAAAAGTGTACATGAGCGCTACAAACACGTGTCAGAGGGCCGCAGGGTGCTATCTGATCTAATGATGACGTCCTGTTCCACTGAAGTAAGCAGCTGTGGTGGTGGGATCTCTCCAGTCAGTAATCAAGAGAACAGATGCTGGAAACCAAAGGCTTCCCCTAAAAACAGCTTGAAATGCTGAAGAAAAGGAGGTGAACGCGCCACGTTATATTAGTAGTAAACATATCTTCACAGCCAAGCTCATCTAGGTTTACCGGTTTACCAGTTTACCAGTGTGTAATTTTAAAATCCAGAATAAAAAGAGATAAAAACAGCTGGAGAGTCCTCACTGAAAGCCTGAGACAGATTTCAGGTTGTGATGTGGATGTGATCAGTGAGCGAGTGAGTGTGTTAGTTATTAAAAGACTTTATTGCGTGTGTATATTTGTCTGTTTTGGGGAGGATGATTTATTAAACACTATTAAGCTGCATGACCTGCATTCTGTTCTAAGAAGGACTGAACTCGATATAAATCTTATGAGTCGTGATGAGGTACAGGGAGCTGTGTGTGCATCCCCATCTGGATCAAGCAAAGAAGATCACAAAAATACAGCTTCAGTTCAGATGTAATCAACTGAAGGCAACAAGTCGTCACTGTGCTGCTTGTTTAAACACTTCTGTCCCAAGTTCATATTTAAAAACCCTGTTTTCCTCATCAGGATGTTTGCTCTTTGATTGTGTTTCTCCTTCCTTGTCATTATTACTCATTAAAAATACAGCAGCTGCAGCTCGTGCACACGAGGTGCCTGCAGCCACAATCACCAAACACAAGGACATGATGGATGTCCTGTCAGAGGCCGGACACATTGTTCTCAGGCAGAAAGGCAACGACAGGCTCCTGTAAGCGTGGCAACATGGCTTCTTTGCTTCTGTTTGTGCTGCTGCGGCGAGATTTACGACGCAGGTGGATTACGTCAGGCGCAGCGCGCACTGGACGTGCTAAAAGTTCCCCTAAACCCTCGTGTTGGTGCAGCTGCTTTTTACGATTCAGCACAGATTTGAAATTAGAATTAGAATCAAGTTTATTGCCCAGATTTGCTCTTATACCCGTCTTCCAACATGGAACGGGTTTGTTCTCGTTCGTGCACCTTCTTGTCATTAGTCGCTGGTCCACGCTTGGTTTTTTTGCATATCTGTAACAACAGAACAAAAGCTGGCAGGTAATCAATGCGATCTTGCTACTACTGCTTACTTCCCTTGTGCAGTGCAACCCCCGGCGATGATGACCAACCCTTGTGTGCAATGGTTCTGCTCAAAACTAGTGGAAGTGCGGGCCAGGTTACGCTAGATGGTGTCAAGGTTTCAAGAACCCTGAACGGAACCGGTTCAAGAACCAGAGCTGGTTTGGTGGAAAGAGATATAAGAATTTGACAGCGCAAAGAGCAAACTTACAGCAAAGAAACCAGCTCAGCTAAATAAGCTAAATATTTAGCTAAATAAAAGAACATAAGCAGATACAGATACATATTATGTAAAGCGAGCAAACAAACACCTTTAGTTCAGAACTTGGGCTAGAAACCAACAATGTGAAGGAGCCAGGAGCCAACTAGAAACGGACTGACCCACAAGATTCTAGCAGGCCTTTTATGCCCGTAAGACTTGTCTTTAAGGCATCTGAGCGCAGATCAATCTTGTTTCTGATAAACATCTTGATATTTTCATAGCAGACTGGTTTTGAAGTTTCAACGAGTTACACAAATCACTAGAAAGACCTAGCTGGTTAGAAACGTACTCTGTCATCAGTGTGGGAGGTCCTCGTTGTGTGTTGTAGCACAGAATTCAACCATAGCAACAAACTGTATATCCTACATGCTTTATCTGAAGCAGCCTGTAGTTTTACAAGCGTGTATATTTACAACACAGTGGGCACCGTCACTCTGACATGCAAATATAAATCACTGATGCGTCTCAGCGCAGGTACAGTAGTGAACCGTTCAGGAGCCAGAGGCTGACGAGAGCCCCGTCCAACTGAAGTGACAGAAAGGGAGCAGTCGGGTACGTAAAGACAAAGAGGAGAAGATAGAGCGTTTCAACAATGCTGCTTAATAACGTCGAGGAGGCAGATCAAGGCTGGCGCTGCTATCTTGATGAAGTTGCACTGCAGCGAGCCAGCCAGGAATAACAACGCGTTATCTCTCGCCTCTCGAGGGTGAGCTGGACAGAAAGATCAGGGGAGATAGTTACCGATAAGTCATGTTCTGCTGGTTCCCCTTCACTTCTCTTCTCGCAGAGGTTGTTTCCAGCGCTTCACGAACACGTGAGTCTGAAGGGAACGACGAAACAATGACAAACGTATGAAAGTGTGAGCGCGTGATGGTCGTCACGCATGGAATCATGGGAAATGGCTGTGTTTATGTGGCGCTTTAATCCAAACACTTTGTAATTTCACCTCTCATTCACACACACACACACACACACACCCAATGGCCAGACAATCAGAAGCTGTCTGGGGGTTCAGGGTCGTCCCCCAGGACACCTGGACAGGAAGTGAGTTTCTACTTAGTTTAGAGAAGATCTTGTAAAATGTGATGAAGTAGCTGAAACGATTTGTCAACAGATCCCTTCGTTTTTTCACAGAATATTAATCTGCAACTATTGTGATAATCATTAAAGTCAATTTAATGTACAAATATCTTACTTTCTTTTAATTATTTGAAGAATTCAGCTTGATTTTTTTTTTATAATTTTGTGTTTTGTACTTTTGCACAAAACAAAGCATTGTGAAAGTGTCACTTTGGGCTGTGGGTAATTGTGACAGTGACAGTAAAATGCAGCTTTTACATTAATGCATAAGTAATAATTATTACAATAGTGATATAATCACAACCAACAGTCAAAACAAGTCTCACGTAGCATTTCAATTCTTCAGATTTTGAGCATTTTGTGAATTTTTTAAACACTTTTTTAAATAATGTGCTCAAAAATGAAACTAGAAGCAGCGGCAGCACGAACACATCTGATGTTATTACTACAAGTGGACATTTAAGTTGTCAACCCCGAGACTTACTGGCATTATCAGGACACAATCGTGCTCATGTAGAGGCTCACGTCGCCATCCAGTGGCCACGGTGATCAAGGCTGAGTGCAGAGAGACACACAGCGGCAGACGTATGATATTATTTAATAAAACATCTTGGAAACACACATCCAGTACTGATCCTTTTATTAATTAAAACTTAAATACTTCTGCACTGGGATCACAACAACACAGGCACATCTGTGTTTAAGAAGAGGCAGTGTGTGTGTGTGTGTGTGTAAAAGCGAGCGTGGTGATAAAGTACAAGACACAAACAATGGGAGAGTTTCACGTTTCAGATTTGAGCTGCTAGATGAACAGCGACTATGTGTTGTATGTCAGTGTGAAGCCGTCATGTTGGTCCAGTTAATGGACTAAACAACGGCGGATTGGTTAACTTACATTTTTCCATTAAGGCTTTTACTTTCCCCCGTTCGTGCTTCAGTTTAACTTTCTGTTCGTGAACTTAGATTCTGAATATAAGATCATTATTAGTGCTACTTTTTTTTTTTTTTACACATCACTCCTGTTCTCAGATCTCTGCACTGGCTTCCAGTTTCCCAAAGAATATACTTCAAAATACTACTATTGGTTTACAAAGCACTAAACTGTTTAGGCCCAAAATACATTTTAGATCTACTTCAGTGTTATGAACCTACCAG
>JAVQJD010049055.1:0-10828 GCA_036023655.1 Nannoperca australis
CTCTCGACTTCCGGTGTTTGATCTCAAACTACCCGTCCCCCGTTGTTTCTCTCTGACCGGTGCTTTGGAAAGTCTCTCTTCGCCCCCCCCCCCCAAAAAAAAAGAAATATGTGAACGCACAGTCACGAGAAAGGGAGTGAAGGAAGGAATTGAGAGAGGGAGAAAGAAAGAGTGGGGCCCAATTTCAGTGACGCCTAGCACTCGCCAACACCAAACCCACAAAGAATGAGATTGGAGAAGAAAGCGAGGAAGGGATGGAGAGGAGAAGGGAAGGGAGTAGGGGGGTTTATGAAAATGACTGTGGATGAAGGCAATCTTTAATAAGGAGAGAGCCTCGGGTTTCTGCGGTGGCTGGTTAATGGCTCCAGTTGTCTAGGAGGAGGACTGAACAACACAGTTTGTTTATCCATAGTGGGACTTTACTAGCTTTATAGCTTCCATCGTTAGCATGATGACAGCATGGCTTGGCAACAGTCAGTTATCCACTGCACAGGTTAAGAGCAATCTGTACTTGTGGTGCCCAAATTGCCAGCAAGACAGAATCCATAGTCCTTGCTCTGTGTAAAAATGCATTTTAAAAGTCTGGTCACCCCAAACAGTGACACAGCAAAGCTGTAGACGTCTAAGCTTGGTGGCTGGAATAGAAATGGCTACTCACAATGTTAGTGAACTTCTGTATGTGTTCGCTCTGGGAAAATGCTAGCACTAGTCAGTCACAGCTCCATAGCTCAAAAGCTACCAATCTATTACAAGATCTATCTAACTAGAAAACTGACGCTTGGAAAGTTAGCTAGATCACTAAAGGGACAAAGAGTTAATTCAACAGACCTATTGTTTCATAAGTGTCTGCAAACCAGGCCTCTTTAATGGAGCAGTTTATACTCAGGAAAAGGATGGTTTAAGTGGATGGTGCCACACAGCTATTAAGTCATAGTTTCCTCTGTTTTGGACTCTCAAAGCAAGCTCAAGATGGTTAAATACCAATCAACATTGCAAATTTATATGTCAAAGTTCACCCAAGTTACACAAAATATTTGTTAGTAGCAATCAATTCCATATAAATGAACGAATGAGTTTTAAATTCTGCTGTGACTGGAAAGTTAGCGTAAGCTAATATATATATTTAAAATAAAGCATGCTTTAGCCTGACATATTGTTATAGCAGCATGCTGGCTAGCTTGACATAGGTTTTTAGGTGGTTAGCATGCTGTTAGCTGGTGATATTGTAGACTAAAGTGAATATAACCTTCTACTTACTAATTAGTGGCTATCGGTAAGACTAGTGGAACCAACTATACAGTGATGGATGATTGACTACTGAGCTGGCCATTTCATTCAGATGACAGTTTGGCCTGCCACTGGAGTTTAGCAGATACAATGTAGATATAAGGCTGTGTCATGCTGCCAATTATCTGCTCTTTACTTGGGTGGGGACAGATTCAAGGACAATTTAAAGGTGCATTAAATCAGAGAATGGTGTGGAAAGTCTTAGCAGTTGTGTTGGTTTTCTTGTCTGTGTTTTGTCCCAGCAACAAACCTACATGCAGCTACAAGGAAGTAAACCTCCCAGGCAGCTCAGCCAAGCAACACAGTCTGGGTAAACACAAAGAGGGAATTGAAAATGTTGGAACTTTAAACCCCCTTGATTTGGATAACTCATACTGCTGCTGCGTCATATTTACTTCAGCTGAACTTTCATAATTTCTAACAGTGGTTTTACACTACGGAGGTATCACTTCACACCCAGTTTAAACAGGAGGAATGATTACAACAACCTGTGTCTAGACAACTGAAATCTTTTCAAATTAGCCTCTTAGAAAAAATTTTAAAACATGGACATCTGTGGTCAAGAGTGGGTCATACTGTGAAAAACAGCCACCATTCAATAATATTTACAGCAGTTTTCAATGACAAGACTTAACGGTTAGGAACATAAGCTTACCAGGACCAGAGCCTCAACAACAGTAACTTACTTACACTGCAGGAAGAATGCAGGGAATCTCTCTCTCTCTCTCTCTCTCTCTCTCTCTGTCTCTCTGTCTCTCTGTCTCTCTGTGTGTGTGTGTGTCTCTGAGGGGTTCATTAGCGGAGGATGTGGCATCATCTAAAGAGTGTGTAGTCACTTGTCTGTCGACCAGCATGTTATATACTTGACATTAATTCCATGTCATTAAAGCGGCACCAAACAGATTTGGATTACTTAGAGTGCTACTAATGTAAACCAAGGATCTTGTGACACCATTACAATCTCATCTCCTTGTTTAATGTCAGTCTCAGTCAAAAGTCATTAATGATTGGTGTCACTCCCCACACACACTTTGTCTTCAAAATGTGCTTACTCTTGCAGGGAGTGAATAGTAACATTTGAAGGTGAGAATGAGTCTTGTCGGCAGACTAAATCAGTGATGCACTGCACTGTGTCAGTGTAACACTCTGGATGTGAGCTTATATAAGCTGCTAACTTGCCGCTTGCTCCAGATATGTTATTTGATGGTGTTTACACAAAGCATCAGGGGATCACAGAAGCATGTTTGTGTAAGCAGATACATGGTGAGAGACGGTAAGACAGAGAGAAGATGACACAGAGAGCACTGCTTTTCCTTTGATTCAGTTCTTGTTTATTTGAAACCCACTGCATTCAGGTTGCAGATCAAATTCAATGTGTTTTACTGTGAGCAAGCAGATGTGAGCCACATTAGCATCGTTAAGCACATAAGACACCCCAATGACTGCATCATTAAAAAACTCCCCAGACGCCAATTCTTTCAATTACCTACTACTTAAGCTGTGATGTGGCACAACTTTGCTCAAGACTCGAGATTTGCTTAAAATGTAAAATTTATAGTTGAGTTGACTGCTTAAGGAGCAGTTAGCTCCAGAAATCAGAACCACATAAACCAATACCACAAGAGAACACAACCAGTGTTAAGAAGCACAGATGAGAAGATAGGCTCATTAAAACCACATTGCCTGACACAGAGGAAACCTTCAGATTGGAACTCTAGAAAAGGAGATTGGACTTTAAATTGTAGTATTTTTTGTTACCTTTGTGTAAAAGACTTAGTTAACATTAAATTGGGAAATTAATATTGACTTTCTAATTGTTCTGAAGTGCTGCTATTTGGTTTTCTACAGTGGCGTAAAATAACAAAAAATAAAAAAATCGAGGTTTTTCGACTTTACTTGAGAATTTCCATGTTATGCTTCTTTATACTGTTTTAGAGAGAAATGTAGTGCTTTTTACTCCGCAGTCTATACTTTTACTTAACTAAAGATTTAAATACAGGACATTTACTTGCAATGGAGTGTTTTTACAGAGTGGTAGAGATGGGGATGATGACATAGATGACTATTAAAAGCTCCTAGTAGAGTTTATGTTGCTTAAATGTCCAACACAAGAAAGTTCAACTGTTTACTAGAAATTGTGTAAAAGAGCGACAGATTTTTTTTTTACTCCATTTCAGGCATGTGTCATTCATTTCTGTAAAATATTAAGACTCTGCTAGTTGAAATTTTAAAACATTTATGGAAATCATGCCTATCTGTTTGGTTGGATATATAGCATTTACGTAAATTATACATGCACATGATTTCATGTAATAACACATAGGGTAAAGTTTGCTAAATCATTGGTCTTTAAAAGCTGCTTTTTAATCTATCTAGCAGTGAGTGTTTGACAGTGCTGCTCTCCTCCCTCTCAGTTACTGACATTTCTAGTCCAGCAACTGTCTCTTATTTTGATGAGCTGTCATCGGCCCTGAGGCTCAACTAACCAGCATGACTAATGCCACCAGAACTGCTGAAGAAGCAAAACAGATGCAGGTCATTTAAAATTCATCTGTTTGATGTGCTTTTGGTTACTGTGTTCTTACTGCTTTCCTCCACTGTTGTTGTTGTTGTTGTTGTCACATGGAGAATGGCAACACAGTTTTAACGCTGGTCAATTAGTTTAACTGGCCATGCCCACAGGAAACAGAATACGTCTAAAATATCTTCAACACTTGTATTGTACATTTAAACATGATGAAATAGAATATTGCTGCTTGAGCAATAATTAATACAATTTCTATATATTGTACAGATTCTGCTCAATCCCAATCCCAACTGATTTCAATATTTGCACATAGCAACTAAGGTATGGTTGAGGATAGTGTAAGATCATGATTATGGAAAATAAAATATGTATATGTTAAAGGTTTGGTTATGGTTAGGCAACTAAAAAACTCGGTTATGGTTTGGGTTAAATCATGGTTACGGTGAATAAAAAGACAAACAATTACGGGTCTTTAACCGGACACTCTCTTCAGTCTCCCACATGAATCTCAGCCATGTTACACACCCATCCACCAGCCCGACCAACACACCCTTACTTACATTACCTCCTGCTCTGACTCTGAACAATCCCACTGGAAGCAAGCGAGGTGCAAAATCTTTCAATATGGACATAATTCCTAGGGATACTGGTATGATGTACAGATTGAAATGCCCCCTGATATTGTACTTGACTTGACTCAGTGTAAAAATTGAAAAATTAAACAAAGGTATGTCTTAGCTGCTATTTAAAGAATCTTTAGAGTCCATTGAGCTTAAGTCTAGCAGGACTGACTTCCAGAAATTGGGAGACACGACCTCAAAGGTGCAGTCACTGTTTGTTTTAGGCCTTGGGCAAATATAGCCAACATGTCTTGGTCAGTGACCTACAACTTGCAGTAATTAACTGATGTAAACAGTTGACTGACCAGGAAAAGCTTAAAAATAATGACACTGACTGGAGTTCTGACTCTGATGGAGGGTCAGTGTGGAGAAATTAAGATGGGTGTAATATAAGAGCTGTTACTTAGCGGCATTCTGGATCACTTATAAACAATCAAGTCATGATCCTGCGGAGGAAAGTAAAGTGAGAGTTATCCAAACAGGATTGTTTTTTTAAAGGATTAACGACCCTTTTCACCTCAGAGAGCCTGAGTTTACAATGTCTAACAATTGGAAAAGAGAAATCCTGAGTCATGAGAAAAAAGTTTGGAGGCTTGATTCTACATGAACTGCCTAAGGAGAGCGGTGACGACAATAACTTTCCCTTGAGAACACAGCTGTCTGGTTTGGACAAAGTTTACCGGCAGTAGAATCTACAACAGTAGTTTACATGCTGCTAATCAGAGGCCAATCTCTCTACACAAACAAAGGCCATTTTTACTTCTGATATAATCACAGAAGGACATGGTTGTAAGGCAAGCACACACAAGACTTCCAGACAAACATCCAGTTAACAATAAAGCTTAAGCAGGAAAATCACTTTGACAGACGTGTCTCCCTTGATCAGCTTTGTCCTTGAACAACCCAGAGCTGTTTACATCCTTCCACCACAAATGTGACTTAATCACAACCACAGCGTGCTCAGTTTCCCAGAACCAAACTATAACAACAGAATCATTGAGGTGTTATCATTTGGACAGTTTACAGGACGTGATTACTCAGGAGGATTTGGCAAAGAAAGACTGTCTGCTTAAATACAGCCCAATAGGTTCAGGGCTGGTAAAAATAGAGCTCCTTTTAGGGTATTTAAAATCACCAGGGACGATTCGCATCCTTCTCTTGTGACAGAAAACACATCTCCTCATCTCCCCTGGTGTGTCCTATGAGGCTCTTTTCACTGCCGCGGAGAACATCTGGAGCCAGTCAATCCACCATTGGCTCGTGAGAGCAGCTCTTAATGGAACATGTGAATCTGTTATAAGATCCGGCTCGAACAGCTGCTATTAGCTCAATTACAAATTTGGCTGGAGAGCGGCAACGTGCTAACTCTTCATGCATTCTTGTTTCATTTTGTAAATTGGTGTTAATGCTGCCCTTATGAGCCAAAGCAGAGGGTCACAAAGGAAATGAAGTGGTCACATCTAAAAACAAAAACTGACGCTGAGACCTGGGACTTGGATGAAGGGTTTAACAGGAGTGGGTGGGGCCCTCAAGAGGGAAAAGTAAATGCAAAGAATGAAAACAAGCTCTCAGGAATCATTATTTAGAGCCTGAGGTCAAAATTAAAAGATACTGTTGCTGAACTTTGTGTCCTGTTTCTTTTGGAGACAATGACTCTACCTGTCTCTCTGGCCTGAGGCAGCGTTGCAGCCACACACACAAAACATACCTTAACACAAATATACAAGCTCCTAAATGGGCCAAAGGTATCGTAGAAAACTCTCTCACCCTTCAATTTCCTGTAGAGACTTTTAAGGTCACCCATGGTGAAGTAGATATCTTTATTAAGCAGTTAAGAGCCATCGGAAAGTCACATCTGCAATTAGGGCGTGCTTGAACGAGAACCAAAATAAACAAGTAGTCCCAATTGGAAAAATATGCAAACATGGCCTGGAGATGTAATCTGCTTTGTTCACTTAATCACTCTTCCATATCCCGCTTGCATGATGTATGCCTAGAAAGAAAAATATAGTAAGAGGGAGCAACAGCCTGTGAATCAATGCAGCATTTGACCTGAAAGAGACACATGTGATAGAACTTGGTGACTATGTTACTTTTAGCTTGTTTTGTTCTGTGTAGCATAGATACCCAGATAGAGTTGTCCACAATTGGGCATGAAATTGTCAGCTGTCCTGCAGGAGATGGAGTTTGGGCGATAGCTTGGAGGGAGATTTGGTCACCATCTGTAATCTGTTTCCATTAGACTCATCCAAATATTACCAACATACACAACTTTGCACAAAGCTGAACAGAGAACTACTAATCATGGGAAAATAAGGTCATATAATCTTTTTTTCCTCTAATTTAAAATGACTGTGACAGAGTTATCAGGCCAGTTTCCCTTTCAGACAAAATGCAATTTGAGCTGCACTCGCCACTGGGTTCAGCACACATCTGATTAGGTGTTCAGGGAAGTTACGGAGGACAGAGCAAAACAAACAGGGTTTGTTTCTAGCGGGGCTGCTTTATTTTGTTTTGCCACCTACTTGGTTGGAAACATGTTTCCAAGATAGGGCATTTGTCTCTTTGTCTCACTCAGCATCATGCTGCACTGGTGCTTTGCTCGACGCAGCAAAAAGCCCTTGAGACGCACTGCAAGCCAGTGGAAATTATGGGTTTCAGACCGCAGTGGTGCCATTGTCCCATTGTCACATTGTGTCTGAACGGGCCTTATCACTGTTTGTCCTTTCATGTATTGTCATTACGCTTCAGATCCAGACTGCATGCGTATATTTTGAATAGATCGGGACCCATTTTCCAGTTGCTGTCCCTGCTGATGGCAACACTGCCCATCTAAATTCCTAAGACATCTGTGTCTGCAAAATACATTGACAAAAGAATGGAAAGACATTCTGTACTACAATGTCATAGTTTATAAAGCGAGACGGGGAGGAAAGTGAGAGGTATGTTTGAAACTAACTGGTTTGTTTGATGTGGTGCCTGACCATGCCTGAAGCTGAATGAAAAACATTCAAACGCAGAGTGAAAAGCTGGCTGACATAGAAAGGGGCGGATGCAATAATCTCTCTCGAAGGCATTCATAATGTTGCACTCATTTGTACAAATGAAAAGTGGAGAATGAAAAGAAGACAGCATAAGAGAGAAGTTAAAATCTTGCATACTTTCTTAAGAAAGAGTGGAACTCAAAAACAGAGCTGAGATGTGGGGTAGAAGGAGAAGTCGAGAAACAGAGAGAGAAAGTAGAAGTGGGCCTGGCCTGGGTGGGAACAGAAGTGCAGAATAGTGGACTAGAGAATAAAAAAACAACCCCTCTCTCCTGGTCTCCCAGTTAATTCCCATCCTTCTCTTCTAAACCCTGGGTCTCAGCTGGCAGTCATATACAGTGTACCCCGCTGCAGAACAGACTTATAGTCAAACCACTCTTGTAAGTGACTGTTGTGTATACTGCATGTATTTTGAGAGGTAATTAAACACCATGCTAAAAGATGCACTGGAGCTGATGCACATTGGTTTCTTTGACCGATCACCTCACTGTTGCAGGGGATTTTATGTGTTTCTGTCCGAACATAAGCACAGATGTGCAAGAGCAGGCATTTCACCTCTGAGCCCTACATAGGAAAGAAAAGATACTATATGACAGCGTGAGGAATTATGGAGGATCTTTTGCTCTCTAGTCTAAACAAACTTGAAGAAGAGTGCCATTTTTCTTTAGGCAGTGGCATATTCCTGGTTATTCAAAGAGAGAGCTCTTTTCCATGTTTTCATTAAAGCTGTTTTATGTGTGGAGGGAGAAAAATAATGCAAGTAAGTGCAACTGGCTAATGTTAAAATCTGTATATCGTCCTTTTTATCTCTGTGCAGCTTGCTCTTCCACACTTTTTCAAAGGGACTTTTTATTTTCATTTTTCCCTGACTGGTCCTCCCTCTTCCTTCCTCTACTCTTCTATCCCTCTAAATTGCTCCTGGCATCCTACCTTTTAGAGGGGGAAAGGGGAAAGGTCCCAGATGACAAGTCCCAGTGGGAATGTCAGAGGCGTAGCTTGTGAAATCGCCACTGGCTCCATTTCTTGTTTCTCTGCCACATGTAAAAAGATCTCTGACTCTATCAATCCCTCTCAATCCTAACAATAACATTGAAGACCTTGCAAACATTGGTCGAGCACAGTGTCTACAATGTTAGGGAACAATAAAAAGGTTTATAGCAGCTAGAAAAGACACTAGCTGCCTTTTCACCTAACCTCAGCAGTTGTAGGGCGGCCTTTAGGGACTAATTTGGGACCAGTATGCAGCCCAGTCGCTCGTATAATTGTGCTTCCGTAAACAACAAGGCCTATCAGTCACTGGGAAAACTAAAATACCCTCCCTCCTGAAAAGCACCCAAACAAAACACCAAATTGGAGCTGAAACTCACAGTGACCCGCTGATCTCTGAAGTCCCACGATGCTGAATGGTAGTGATACACAGCTATGTACAGACATAACACTAAATGTGGAATTTCAACTTTATTATTGTCATTCTCTCAAAATTCCCTTAAACTAGTGTCAAAGTGAGATAAAACCGTTTTCCCACAAAGTTTGATAATATTGCATACACATATTGGATCAGATTGTTCCAGCACATCATAGAAGTTACATTACAATTATGTTGAAATATTCTTGTTTCAATCATTTTACACACATTCCTTTTTTAAATCATCATATCTGATGTCTTTGGAAACTTTGGCCTCTCGACTAGAATTTACAAGTTCTGTGGGTTTGAGCAAAGCTTACGATAGAACTGCCAAAGGCTTTGTGGGATTGACTAGTAATCTCGTCAGTGCGATGATATTTGGTTTAGGCAAGCGAGCCCCAGGACCACTTCTTACTTGGAAACCCCTCTGCTGAGTTGAATTGACAACTTTGATTGCAACTGCTGACTAAAGACAACGGTATGATTTGGATTTGTCAGGACATGAACTGCAAAGTAACTTGATCCCTGTGGATCGCAAAAACTGTTTAATAAGAAGTCGAGACTTATTGGGACACAGTTGAAAACATGAGAAACTGACTTTGTGATTTTCATCAGAAGAATGTTTGACTGGGAACTTTGTGACTCTGGAGACTTCTTCTGTCCCCTCTGGCTGTCAGCTGGGTCTATTTCTGATCTACTAAACCACGGGGGCAAAGAGAGGGGTTGCCTGAAAAATGAGGAGTCAAACATGGCTTTGGAAAAATGTACCCCACTCCCCAGTGGGTGTGTGAGTGTGTGCATGCCTATACATGTGAGGGTGTAGGCTGATGTGATTATTCTGCTGCTGCAATCGCTCAAGGTGGAAGGAGAAACCCTGCAGTTTACGTTTACAACACTTTTCAAATACAATTAAAATTCCCGTCACTTTTCCTTCACTTTTCACCATGAAGCAAGAGGCCAGCTGGTTTGTATCTGTGTACAGTCTACTGATGCACTCATGATACCCAATTTACTGAAACCTGCTCTGAACTTGCACTGCGGCACACTGAAACAAGACCCAGCTGCTGGTGTGCTTGTGACCTGACATCTAATTGCTTGCAATGGAACAAGCAGCTTGGATATGTGGTTTCTGGAGGAGGGGAGGTGGTAGTGGTGGTCTGGGGCTAAGGGTAAAGAAAGGGATGACTGACACATAGACGTAGAGGCTCAGAAACCGAGGAAGTTTCTGCATTTGAATTTCTCGGAACCGCACGTAATTGGTTGCAGAGCTTGAATGACATCAGAGCGTTAACTTCCACTAATGGTCTTGCTGAAAGATGTCATTCAAAACAAAATAGGCTATCAAAGATCATACATGGAGCTTTACACACAATACAATACAGGCTTTATAATCTAAAAGTACAACGTTGTGCAAAATATGAGTTCTTTGAATGACAGTTAGTATCGTACCCTCACTTTTAATATTAATCTGTTGTCATTGAAGGCATCTGTTGGCAAGGCAGTGGTGTAAAATGTGACATATATTATAGGCACAGTAAGAGGTTGAAATATGTCCTGCTGCTCTGATAAAACAGCTCCTTGTAAAACTGAACGCTTGAGCAGCCAAAATGATTTATGGATAGCAACACATATCAGATGGCAGAATGCCAAATGTGTTAACAACACAGCTCAGATCCACTACACATGTTTAGCTTGTTGCTGAATCCAAGCAAGTTTGTGATGCAGCAATGCTTTCAATTAATTTTTTTGTGTGTTTAGTCAAAGATTTACATTTTACAAGATGTGCTAAAAAGAAACAGGATTTTGTTAACAGGACGGAACAGGGAATTAAACAATTATACAATTTCAATAAACAACTCGCTTTCCATCCTATTCTAAAAAGTCATTTTTGATGGGGGGGGGGGGTTATGTTGACCTAGTAAGACACCAAATAAACAGTTTTAAC